>PNEQ01069522.1:23148-62916 GCA_003012365.1 Medauroidea extradentata | reverse complement strand
GTCATTTACTTCCTTTATTTATCATGATGATGATAATTGATAAACACATGAACAGTGAACACCAACATGGTTGTACAAGACAGACACAGAAAGTCACTATAAAGGAACAACAACAACAGACAATCGTAAACCATAAAAACAGTAGTCCCAACCTATCAAAACAAAACTTTATAGCAACATTAGATTATAATTCCAACATGTTCGTGACGTCATACGAGGACACAGGTTGGTACAAGTGTTGCGACCCCAAGGAGTTAGTTTGTGCACTGCAGGATTCAGTTTAACTGCGGGAGATACGACAGTGTCGATAAGGTCGAAACTCGCATGTCATTAAGGCCTTGCACAACGCCGACCACGAGGGCGAGTACAAGGATACTTGCTCGTGACGTCATACGAGGACGCAGGGTGGTAATCTAATGTTGAACGGGCGCTCTCTTCATCGAGTTAAACAAGTAGATCTGGCAAATTGACCTTTGACCTTGGCGAGTATTGCGGGCCGCTGCTATTACACCCGACAAGCCGAACTGCTGGTGGGTGGAGGCAGATGTGCTGACACTATTGCCTTCAATCTGTCTGTGTACATACGTGACATGTTTCATTTATTAAGGGGGCCGCTTGTGTACAGAGTCATGTCTACGTACTGTCGCCAGAAGTTTTGTAGAGCTACAGTCGAATACATGTCATGTAACAACCATGTACAGGGGCAATATTCTCTTGCCAGAAAATATGTACGAGTGTAATATTTTTCTCAATTTCCGAAGAGGTATACAAAAATGGGTATGAATTGTAAAATGTCGCTACTGTTAATATATACGTACTTCTTTCAGCTACGTTTCAACATAATCACCAGACAGACTGAGACACTCGTCGTATCTGTTCAGCAGCTTTCCAACATCCTCTGAGAAGAAAGTTGCCTCCTGCTTATTGAGCCTTGTTAGTTGAAACATGTTGGGCGTGGTACTACATAGGATTTCTCATGCAGTGTTAGCAAGAAAAGCTTAGTGCTATTGTTGACCTTCCTCCACCCTCGTTCAGTGTACAAACCAAGACATCTGTAGAGGTGTTGTTACGATCTCGTCAACATGTTTGTGACATTAAACTGTGCGGTCAAATCTGAGCTGGGTTGAATTATTCGATACTAACAGTCAGAAGTGCTAAAATGTTTCGTTTATGGTCTAGCAATGATGTACAGTAGGTCTGAGTTAAACGTACGTACAAGGCATGCAGGCCTTGACAATCTGGTCCGCATGAGCACACACATAGTTTCCTGACCAGATGAGGGGTGTACATATATATAACACTGCAGCAGAGTCATCCACTCCTACAGCATGAAGTGATGATAAGAGCTGCCACACAGTGGGTGATACAGAGGCATATGAAGCTGTCTGCAAGGATGTGTGTGTTTCATATGGACACCGGGTTCTCTGCCCCACCACGATGCACCAGGACGTCCAGATACGAGCGTCCTAACAGCTACATCACATCACACTCTGCTGCATAATTGAGGTAGGTCTGTCAGCCTTACTGAACTAAGTGGCTTTGAAATAACTAACAATGTATTTCTAATTGTTAATTTAAATATCCGCCTCCCAACATTAATCCTTAAGTAAATATGTTCCTTACATCAACGGACGCATGGGGCCGCGGTGGCCGAGGGGTCAGACCTCTCGCCTCCCACCAAGGCGATCTGGGTTCGATTCCCGGCGGGGTCGGCCCCCGGATGTTCGCAAGTGGGAATGGTGCTGTTCGGCGGGTTTTCTCGAGGATCTCCCGTTTCCCCGCCCCTTCATTCCAGCGCTGCTCCATACTTATATCACCCCTCCCCAGCCTTAAAGCCCTCGATGTTAAGCGCCACTCACTCACCAACGTTCATGTATTTAACGGTACGTCAGCGCTGAATAACATCTCATAACCGTCAAATTAGTTGAGTGACTACGTAAACTTCAAGTAACCAAATGTATCCATTACTTTATGAAAGCGTAACACTTAAATATGACTCGCTGTAGTAGAAGGCGATACACCGGATGTAATTTTCCTCGTCTGATGTGCGGAGATAAGGTTCAACTTGCCACACTGGACGGTAACAGCATCGCTTATATTCGCGTCGCGCCACACTATCGTGCAGTGTTTTCCTACTATTCTATATCGGCGACCCTAGTTTTATTTGTGGAAAGTTTGCAGCAATGTGCAACGCATGCTTCCAACGTTGTGTCATTTTCAAATTCGGGTGGTATTTTTACACCTACATATGTCTAAAAAAAACAGTTTGTCGCCATTTTGAAGGGCTCCAAAATCACGTTTCTAATAAGCATGTTGTATAATTTAATTGATAGAAGCCTAGTTTTAACCATATGAACTTTACGCAGATAAGCGTATTGTTAATAAGTTCTGCTTTTTCGTGTAGAAAATAATAGGCGTGGCGCATATGTCTCTTAACAATTGCATCATTATGGCCCGTGAGTAAATGATTGCTTATAATGTTTGCTAATATCATTTTCTAGGGCTGTTGTTTTGTGGTTTTCAATATAGACTTTCAAAAACGTAAATATATTTGAAATGATGTGTGTAGTGTTGAGAGTTCGCTTACTATCGTACATGGGTTTGCTACAACTAGATAACGTCCACCCATATTGTCACAATACCTTCGACCAGTGCGTCATTACGTCAAGCAGCTAGGAGACTAGTACATGTAAGACGCTAACACTATGTACTTTCCTCATGACTACCTGTCACGTGGCGTAACTGCAGAGTCTAGCTGATATCACTATTGACCAACATATACACAACTAGGCCACGCCCACAAACAGTGCAATAGACAACCAATAACAAGAGGGGATGC
This sequence comes from Medauroidea extradentata, assembly GCA_003012365.1. Lineage (NCBI taxonomy): Eukaryota > Metazoa > Arthropoda > Insecta > Phasmatodea > Phasmatidae > Medauroidea > Medauroidea extradentata. The sequence continues at coordinate 60,077 of PNEQ01069522.1, read as the reverse complement.
GGACGTAATAAGAAGAGGGTCTAGAAGTGTAGTCGAATATTAGAACCACGACTTCTGTACAGTCGGTTATCTGCCAACCACCAGGGTGGAGATATTCCCTTCTTGTTCCCAGGACGGCGAGCTCATAGTAAGTGACACATTATATATTCATATTCACTCCACTTCATATCACCTCATCTTCTTCGCTCCTGGCTACACAGTAGGGTGGCGTTCTTAAGGGGGTGGTTCACCTTAGTTTCCAATGTCTTTTATTTATTTTTATATTCGTACTAGATTTTTTTTTCTTATTTTAGACATAAATTGTGACTAAATCTTCCTCTTAGAAAGTATCTCTCATAGTTTTTGTTTAATGAGACGTAAACGTCAAAATTATGCACGCCATTAAAACCAACTGACACACCAAACCGAAAAAATTCACAGCGTATAACAATGTTGTAGGCTATGACCTGACATACATAAAAACAAAAATAACATATTTTTAGTATTTTTAAACAAATATATTGATATTTTTAAAGTTTCATTTAAAATTTCAGCATTTTTTAATAAACGCCAAAAATTATTTTTTTGTTTTTACATGTGTCAAGTCATTGCCTACAACATTGTTATACACTGTGAATTTTTTCGGTTTGGTATGTCAGTTTATTTTAGCGGCGTGCATAAAACCGTAAAGTGCAAATTTTGATGTTTACGACTCATTACGAAAAAACTATGAGAGGTACACAAATTTCCTAAGAGGAAGATTTAGTCACAATTTATGTCTAAAATAAGAAAAAAAATCTGGTACGAATATAAAAATAAATAAAAGACATTGTAAATTGACGTGAATCGCGCCCTTAACGTTTAACTCCTTGAGCGTACCTTTCTACACGATCAAGATATTTGCAGTATTTAAAACCTTCACATAACTTTGGTGAGTCACAGATACACAAGGAAATATAGGGGTACTGCTATTTTACGTTTAAGGGAAGGTTTGTTAGCAACGAATGGTCGAGCCGTTTCGGAAGCTCAACATTGGGCTCACAGAGTGTGAAGTTCTCTCACTCGTTGATATTCGGTTTGTAAATTCAGGACTGAATAGTGTTTTAGTGGTTTTTGGACTCGTATGAATAAATAATCCTCCAGCCAACCAAGAGCCTTTCAGTCAGAGGCCTAGAGTTGTATGCCTTGACTTCTGTATCTCCTTTTATTGTAAACTATGTACGTACCTCTGTAATTACGTTCTTTCTTTTCCACGAGTATATCCCCTTGTAGAGTTTCCTTCTGTTGTCAACCTAACAACATACAATACCAGTCTGCCTGATATGTCGACAGTAATCCTTGGCCTTCGCGCTCCCCAGACTTGTCGCTTTCTGGTACAATAATTACAGTCATAAACCCGTGATGTCTCTCGCCACTGTTGCAACTATTAAGGTGGTAGTTTCCCTTAAAGCTTGAGAATCAGTTAAATTTGCCGATAACATAACTTTTACATTGGCTGTTTAAGAACAAAGACAAATAAGACATACAGAATACCTTAACAGGTAGGCCTACGTAAATATCAACTTGCCTATTCATCAGAAATGTTGCGAGTTGGGAGATCACAACGACGGATTAACTAATTAGTTAGAGGTTTCAGTATCACATTAGAAATAAAGGATTGTATAAAACACCCTTAAAATTACAAGAATCTGTAAAAATAATTACGCGCGTCATGACTTACTCTGAATGTCAATATGTAATCATAAAATTTACATGCAAGGAGAGAAGCTAATAAATTACTTCCTTAAATGATGATCTCTCAGATAGTATTACACGTTTGTATGCTTCTCTGCCACATTGTTGCAACAGTGGCCATAGCAAACATTCATTTCCGTGATGATGGTAAAACAAAATGGCGCGTGATGTAGTGTCGCCATTTCGTACGGTTGGTTATCTGCATAGACCTTAATAATTCGCGTAGGCCTATTATTTTGTATAGGATCTATAACTGAAACAGTTGTAAGTTGGCATGACCTTGGCAATTGGATCGCGACTGACTATTTGAATAAACAGATGTCTGAAGTATATCGTGAAGGCCAGTAAACCAACGAATGTTCATGTTTATAAGTATACGACACAGTAAAATGTTACGTTCAACACCTAATTACGTTATATGTGCTATTTTTACTCCTGTTCATGTCTACCATCATAACACAATCCTTCTGACAATTAATCATAATGTAGGTTTGTCTGTTCAATCTACTGCTACCTCAGGATTGGCCGATAACAGAACACTACAATAAGACGTTGAATTGTGTCAGTGACGTAACATTTCCTAATCAACGTTAGTAAATCATGTGAAACAACATGTGTAGAGACTCGCAGTTCCCAAGTAACTGACAGAACTAGAGCCAATTTTCTGTTAAGCTAGAAAAATGTTTATTTAACGTACTTTTATTAAATACAATCATATTTTGTAATAATAAAGACAAGTAGAAACTATGAAGTAACTCATTATGTGCCACGTTCTGTGTCCTCAACTTGAAATATTTTGGCTGATTGAAGGTTCGAAGACCTTAGGAAGATATCTAGTTCGCTTAAGGTCATAGGTAACAATGTCTATCTGATCTGAAAGATTTTACGATCAGCGCCATCTAACTGTAGTAAAATGTAACCAAATGATGACGGTTTACATAACAGAAAACCTTAAAAGTTGAAATTTATTGAAAACTGGAACATACATTGCAATGCGTGTTAGGAACTTAGCTCAGAAAATCTTACTCCAGGCAATCTATCATACATACGACATATTTACGTCATTTATGAAGTAGTTAACGATTAGTGAGTGAGTGCTGGCGTTTTAATTGATTCAGGTAGCTATAAACAAAATGTTACTAACACTGGAAGGTTCCAGCCATTGATGAATTTTTTTCTTGGCATTGTAAAGCTATTGTTGGGAACGTATAACTGTCTTGTCAACATTAAAGATATCCGTGCTCACATGTTGTTAAATATTTCAACTTTAACATGTAGCATGTGTGATAATAGCTAGGATTAATATTTACTTGACTAAATTGATTACACATACTGCTAGTTTATGCTCTCGTTTCCAGATAATCTCGGTGTTGAAGGCAGTGTATTATGAAAACCGCTATCGTTGGTTACGTTTAACTACCGTAAGGTGATGCTTTTCTTAATAGCTTTCATATAACAAAATAAAAAGTTGTTAAATTCGGTCTTAAAGTTCGCCACTGGCTAGGCGATGTTTGAAATATTATGGGCATCTAAAATTTCCCAAACATCCTATGCATCCCCTCTACAGGTGTATGGGCGTAACTAAGGGGGAGCTAGAAGTGGCAAAGTTTGGCCTTCCCTAAAACATCTCTGACCCTGCTTCTAGGTTTGTAGACAGCTGTGGATATCTCGCAGGGAGAAAGACGCTTATACATAACTACAGTGATGCTCGGTATGCCAACGTAGGGTGGTACAGCAATTTCACGAACGACAAACTGAACCATTACTGTGGACATACGTCGTTACGAGCGAATGTCACTAAGTTACTAAAAACTAATAACAAATGTGACGCGGAAAGGGACAAGGGATCTCTTGTCAGACAAGTATAACTTAGAGGAGAGTGTAAATTCGAAGTTATGGTAAAATCTACTGTAAATCCTTAGATTTATTTGATTAACTACTGTGGATATTTTCTGTACGTAACAATAACTTCGTAAAAAGCCACCCGTTTATTCTACGAGCGGATATTTACGTACTTATTTTAAATGCCTTTTCATCAAAACTCTCTCTTTGGTCCGTTAAAATAAAATTTAAAATAAACTTATTTTACTACCTTAGGAGGCAGAAAGGTGATTTTCGTGTTAGAAGGTTCATAAATTTGACCTCTAACAGGATAAATCAAAAAGTCAGTTTCGGATTCAGCCGACAGGTGACCCCTTGTCCCGTTCGTCATCAGTCGACACAACTAATTAACAGGAATTAGATCCTATATTCGACATTCGACCATTAAAAACGAGGGTTATTCAATTTTTTTAAACCTCCGATTGGCTGTAAAAAGAAGGAATGAATTATAATATGCTTGTACTGTCAAGATACTTGCCAACATATCACCACGCAGACTGCTTAGAAAGTTGCCAGCAGTGAACATGAGGGTGGAGGGAAGGGGTAAACAACAGCGTTCTGTTATGATTCGCTAACTATATCTTTGTGGGCATCTCCTGTAGAAACTAAACTGCAATCACAACGCTTCATGCAGCTCGTACGCGTTACGGCCAAATATATAAACTAACAAGGTTCTAGGCAGGTGGCGTCTTTCTTTACAGATGGAATTATAAATACCCGGTGCAACGATGTAAGTGTCTCAATATACGTGGTGATTGTGTTCAAACGTAGCTGAAACATGTACGCTATCTTTTGACACTACAAACATTTTACAATTAGTTCACGAGTTTTACAGCCCATTGAAATTTGGAATGTATTTTTTAAAAATAAACTGTAAATTTACATTCGCCTTGTAGAATGTTTACATCAGGAAATATTCGCGAAAAGGCAAGAAGGGCAAGTCAGGGTAGAGTCAATTCCATACTCGAGCTCAAAACGTAGTTTCTTTGCGTTCAAAAAGTGAACTGAGTAAATTGTTTGCATGCGTTTGACCATTGCCTGGCTATAGGCAGTTCACGATAAAGTGAGCACTACATAAAGTTTTCTTTCAGCTGTTTTGCAGCCATCTTTAATATTTTTAATATGAAAACTTCCATGTAACTAAAAACTAGTGTAAACATTTGAACACTCTCAAAAGTTAACATATATTAGTCGAATAAAACACATTAGTAATTAATTACAAGTTCTGCTGAGTGTTCAGTTTATAGCGAACAGCCTATAACTAGAGGCACGATTATTTCGCGTATTGATTCTAGGTCAGGTTGAACGTCAATGACGTATACTTCACTCCTAATGTGATTAGACGAGAGCGGTTTAACACACATTTGACGACTGCAAGCCAGTTATAAATAAGGAAACAAGTCGTGGGGATGTCACGTGCTACATGTTTGTACTGTTAGAAGCCGATGTATATACGGCTTCAGCCGGTACACGTATAGAACTGAGAAGTCTAGGCTGTTGCCAACTGAATACGCGAAATACTCGTGCCTCTACCTATAACATATGTTTTTCCGAGATTATCGTCTCGTGACCGAGAAAACCAAGCCACTTCTAGAAGCTTAATTTTCGTAAGCGCCTCTAGTTTCTTTCTCAAGTGTTATGTATGTTTCAACCAATGTTCAACAACTATGGCAGTGCGTGACCCGGTAAAGTAAACAAGAATGATGTGTTGGTAGGTCAGTGTTCAGTTTTCTGAACCAGGTAGCGCAGTGATAAAACACGAGTTTAGCATTCTGGAGGACATGTGTCAGATGCCTGGACTGGCCATCTAGATTTAGGTTTTCGTAAATCCTCCGTAGGTACTGTTCCTTAGAGCTGGCCACGGCCGATTCCTTCCTGATTTTATGCGGTGCTGTCTCCTCATGACCTTGTTGTCAACTAAGTTGAGAGCTATTATTCGACTGAAGAATGGCAGCCTGCTGCTTGAAGGACGTGAAGAGAATACTAATAATTCCACGACCGTCGCAATGGTGTTTGTTACGCGACAAAGCTTGTGTTTCTTTGTGACATGACGTGCGTCAAAGTTGTTGGTGTTGTCGTACTTCTTTGTCTTTTCCTCGTCAGCGCAAGGCAGCGTGAAACTACTCTAGGTCATTATCACGTCCCCGCGCAAGTTTCATAACTTGGGTTCCTTTGTCGTCGTCCACAGGACACGTGACTGTACAGGAGCGAGCTGTTGTTGTTGACTGTGCGATACACATAGACACGGATCTCGGTGTCTGATTGGCCGCTGCGTGATAAGTAACACTCCTTATTGGCTGATGACTCCTCGCCATATTGCTAACACGCAATGCTCGAGCTCGCGACAATTGTGGTCGTTCATCTTCTGTATTGTTAGTTGTTCTGCGAGTGTACAACATGCTGGATTCATTTACAGTTATAGCGACGAGTTTCTCGCGAACATATTATATTACATGACCACTTTGTTTCAATCCCTCATGCGCACATCTGTAACTCTGTTTCGTGGTCAATGATCGGATGTTATTATCTCTCAGCGTCTTGAATTGTACCCACCTATCACAGACTTATAGTAACCATGTTCTGATTGGCCCAGTGAAGTAAGCGACTCATCTACACGTATATCCACTGCCAATTACTGCGAAGTGGCTGCAGAGATGCTCATAACGAATTGGCACAAACCGGTGAATACATCTTTTCGCGAAAAACATTCCTTCCCTAATTCTAAATCATCGCAATTGTTCTATACACTGTACAAATGACTACGTGTTTAGTTATGATACAATCGTATAAGTCAACTTTATACCGTATATTGGTTTAACTGTAATTTATAATATACTTATTAGTGAAATTTCGCAACGTATACATTGTTCCTCGGCTTATAAGCCACACTCTTCACGACTGTGAATCAATGGAAAAGGCTTGACATTTGAGTGTATACAGTAAAGAAAGGAAAAACTTGCAACTTCAGTGATCTGCATGTCAGAATACATTGTCCTGTGCATAATCAGTCCCGACTATTCTTTCATCGTCTGTTGTTCAAGTCATTAGCAGCTGATGAGGCCGGGGCTTGTGTATATACAGGTCTATTAAGTCTAGAATGCAAGTCATTGTGCTCGCGTGTTTTTGTATTTCCCTAGTGTTAATTCTAGCCGATGTTACTGAATGTGGTCGCAGATAGTTAGACCCCCGCTAGAGTACAGATAGTGAATGTAATAATAGTAATTATTTACTACAAAGTGGCTGAGTATCTGCTGAAAGGCAACTGCCACGCCCAAGATAACGGCGAGCCAATAGTAAACCTGGAATACCGCAGGTCCGTGTGATTGTGACGTAATGACTGTATGGCTTCATGTAATAGCTATAAAGCTTATAAGGACACTTTGTGAACACACATGTGAAGCCTATCCTCAAGGTCAAATACACAGCAGCCTTCCTGACACTAAATGTTGTATTTGAAAACACTGTTTTCAGCCTCAGTTCCTGTGTCTAGACTATCGCGGTCAAGCTCCTGCTCTCAAATCACAGCCGTTCGCGTTCGGTTTTGACGATACGTAAATATGATTGGTCAAGTCAAGTTACGACGTTCCTTTCTTTGTTGTTTACTGTTTGTCGTAATGTTTTATATATATTTTTTAACTTTTGCTGATTATTGCGGTGTTAGGCTTAATAAAAACGAAGTCTTATCAATTTCAATAATTCGATGTTGCACCTAGTTACTGACTCCCGCGGACGTGGCTGTTATTCACACTGACCCGTCAATCTCGCACAGTCGCTACACTGAATGAATGCTGAATTAGTGGCACCTCGTCATCTGCCGTCGCCGCTGGCTAAGTGGCCTTGTCGGCGGTCTGCCGCCCCGACCTAGTAACCTTCAAAATTCCGTTTGACCGCCGCATTTACCGTCGCGCCGCCGATCAACTTCACTCGCGTCCAGGTTCCTTCCTGGCACGCGATATTCCCGCTCTTCCGTCGTTGTTAATTATCTGATCGGGGCGTCTCGTCAGCGGTCTGTCGCCCTGACCTGTCGACGCCCTAACCCCTGAAGTCCCCCAACGACGTGAGCACCTCCTCGCAGCTTCCTTCTTCGCTCAGAGTCAGTTTAGGTCTCCCTCTTCCCTCCACACTGGCCGAAAACCCGCCACAGGTCCCGGTATTGGTAATCCGGCCAATGGGAAGAGAGCATGCAGAAACAGCCCCGCCTACCAAAGCCAGCACTGTAGGATACCATCGCAGCATTTATTTAAAAGTTATTTTACATATTACATTCCAAAATCTGGACAGTTACTATTAGCTTACTTAACTTATTTTACTCATTTAAATTAACAAATTACTTAAGCCAAATGTGTAGTGCATATAATTTTGCATTGTTTCTAAGCCTCGTTGTCATAGGCTGCTGCACCCCCCCCCCCCCGGCGCTGACCAGAGTGGTCCTGCGGAAGGATGCAGGACGGCGCCAAGCCCCTACGACATCACCTGCTCTGTCGGCTCGAGGGAACGGCCCAGAATCTCAACATTTTTCTTTTATTTAATTTGATGTCACTAAAAATCCTTACAGCATATTTTGCGTGGCAGATTCGGTATCGTGACGCGATGTCGAATCGAATCAATGGTCGTATGACTAGACAATTCCAATTTAAAATATTATCCTAATTAAGTACATATTTGCCTTAATAATTACTTACACCAATACCTGCACGTTACAAAGTAATTAGGTAATAAAACCGATTTAACTTCTCGTTGACTGCGCGGCAATCAGAGGCGGCGACGCACAAATTAACGCAGTGTTACTAATGTGGAATCCTCGGGGAACAAACATCAGGAATGCTGAAACCAGGAATCGAGCTCGGGACAAGTGCAACGTAAGGCCGTTGGTGGCTGATGTTTAGGGCCAAGATTTCCCCCACTTTGTTTCAGTGTCTTACGTGCACACCTGCAGCTCAACTTCATGATTATTAGCAGAGTGTGTTTGTACAAAGTCGTTATTCATTTGACTGTGCCAATCAGTACACGGATAACTGTGACACAACACGTCTGTGATTTGCGGGTTCAACCTCCAGACGTTGTATGTTACGGCATCCAATCACTGACCACAAAGCAGAGATGCAGGTGCTCACGTAAGGCACTGAAACAAAGTGCTGCAAATATCTTGTCGCGAAAACTACCGGGCCCTAATGATAAGACAGTGATAATATATAGAGATAATGGTTTATTGCGGGATAACTTGACAGTTTGCTAGGTTTCAACACACGTTCAGCTTGCCGGAAGATTACTGGCTTCCGCTTGTACGTGAAGCAGTTACCCTATTTGACTGAGCCAATAAGAATCTCGCTATTGTAATATTCGATGCCTGTTATTGGTCTGAAGACTGCTGTGGTGTGTCCGACGTATATCTCTCAACCGTACGTGTTGCAAGAAACTGCAGTGTTTTCCAGGCTATGTTGGCACAACACATTTTCGCGATGTACCATCATCTGTAGTGATTGTATTGCTCGCCGGATTTTATGTTTTGTAATTTACGTATCTGACTGCTTTACACACGATTTGTCACTCTACCGTGGGACTTTGGGTAATTGCCTCAAAGTTTTTGCCTCTATAATCCACGACAGCACAGACTAGATAGTAATACAGACGTGAAATAACGTGGCGGCACATTTGATAGGGCGAACTTCGCTTCTTATTGGTTGTACGAGGTTGTTGACACCAGCCCCGTGTGTGTTTGGCTCCTGCATGTTACTACAGGTTTCCTATTGGCCTGGCTGCCGGATAGCAGAGTACCTGTCGTACACTCATTGGTGGTAGACGTTTCCGCCATGTAGATGTGTGTGACTTAGTTTACCGTCCTACCGGCTGTTTAGCTTCTGTACTCATATATATTCTGTGGCGACATTGTAGCTCAGTGGAAGACTTCGAACGTGTGAGCAAAAGTTTTCAGTCTAGTCTGTTGTCAGGATATAGCACGAAATCTGCAGGTCTCCGTCAACAGTTAAATTAAAGCTGCCGGTGTATGCGTAGTATTGAGGGAGTAATTAGTTGGCTGTACCAGAGTTAACTATAGACGGTTGTTGCACAGCATGCCATTGTGTCCGCGATACGTATTAGTCTAAAACAAGGATATATATGAAGGGCATGGGGAGAGACAATGGTAACCCACAATGTATCACAACTGAGTTTTGCACATGTAAAGATAAGGTACAATTTGACTACGAAATTTAATTAAAATCATAATTCTTTAAAAATTATGATTTAGTTACTGTAGTGTACCAATGAAAAATATGCAACTACTAAATAATAAAATAATATTTATCACTATTTTATTGATGTAATTAGCTACGAAAGCGTGGCCTGTAATAGAATCATTTGTGCACTGCGCTGCCATTTGTGGTTATATTGCTTAATCTCTTATATCGTAGTGTACAGCAAGAGTTTACTATTGCGTTCCAGCATAAAACTGAAACATTTTAAAATTGTGGGTTACCGTTGTATTTCCCCATACTCTTAACATATATATCAAGGTGGCTGTGTGACTGTGGCTCCTAGATGATAGGTTGCACAAGGACAAGTCCAGTGTGTGTGGGAGACACCTTGTTGCAATTAACCGTCAGGAAGCGACGGAGGATAAGATAATGTTTCTCACGCCGCCGGCCAATTTTACTCACTTCACACGCTGCTCTCTTCCCAGCCACACTGAAACAATACTTCCTTCCTTCTAACGTACACTTAGTTTAAAATAATTTTGTTCCATACAACCCTATGTTATATTAATGAGTTATACCTAGGACCCTGTAGTTTTCGCGAAATTATTTTTGCAGCACCTTTGTTTCAGTACCTTACGTGCGCACCTGCATCTCTGTACTGATTACCACAGTCTAATTAATAACGACTCTGCACAAAAACACTCTGCCAATAATTATGAAGTTGAGTTGGCTGCAGGTGTACACGTAGGACACTGAAACAAAGTGGGGCAAAAAAATTTCGCGAAATCTACCGGGACCTAGGTATGCCTCAGTGTCATCATTAGTACGGACCCTGAGTTTTGCGAGCAGATTTCTACACGGATTTGTTAGAATGTCGTGCTCTTCTTCGTTGTCTGAGATTGTATGTTTCTAACTCTCAGCGTCTAGGGCTGCTACCCACCAATCACAGACGTGTTGTGTCGCAGTAAGCTTCTTCTGATTGGCTCAGTCTAATGAGCTACAACTCTGCACACAGACACGCTACCACAAAGCAGAGCTGCAGATGTGCAGAAAAGAAATTGAAAGAAAATTGCGAAAAATGTTTTCGTGAAAATCATGGGTTCCTCTTCTACGCGGCAATGTTTATATTAACATGTGACGGATATATATGTTGAGTGAATAGAAAAATAACATTAGTAGGTTCTTAAGAATTGCTCGCTTTAGCGTGATCAGCCAATAATCAATTTACAACGTATGTGGTAGTTTAGTTTCTGTGTTCATGAAACTGCTTCATTATAATAACTCAATTTTTGTTGAGATTTTGACATATTTATTGCAATGGGAGTTTACAATTAAATTTTATTGGATTGTGGACATGTTCCACTTTTTCATTCAACACAGGTTTGATCAGCTAAACATGAGCAATGGCTAGAGACACTGGAAAATCGCGAAAATGTTTAAAATAGTCTCCAATAAAATGTATTATACTAACCGTGACACGTGTGAACAGTTTTGGGACAAATAACACACGCTGTGTGTCCAAGCTGTACAGTTCTATCTGGGCCTGTTGTACAGAGAAACAATGCTACAAATAAACGATAGCCAATGTTGATACAAAACATTCAGTGTTATATACATCACGTTGGAGCCTAGCAAACAGTCAGTTTTCGCGCCATTTTCCAGTGTCTCTAGCAATGGCGTATGTCCACAATCCAATAAAATTCGATTTTTGCTGTTGTACGAAGAATTTCCTAGAAACATTATAATTTATTTTTGTCTTGGAGACACACTTGAGAATTATTTTACATTATTTAACATACTACGGATTCTTAAAGATTAATCTTTGAGTAACTCTAAATCGAATGTGGATTTTAATAAGTGCTGTTTTTTCTTATTTTTCTTCGTCAACAATTTACCAGTCATTTTATTCCAGAACGTGGATTATCATAATAATATTTGTGTTTTGAACTCAAGCTCAGCAGATTTTTTAGAAATTCCCATCAGCGATGGTCTCTCCTCACGTGACTGATAAAACGTCTGAAAGTGTTCAAATAAAATCCGACCCAGGCGTGATATTCACCATCAGCTCGCTAACAGAGCGTTACCAGGTTCTTGCTAATTGGAGCCGAGTGTACCAACGCTCCCTGCATTAACCCCGGACACATTGACTTTTCGTACAGGATGTTGCAGCTGACAATATTGTCTGTCTTTTCAGTAGAACCATGAGTTTGTCTGGATAAGATTATTGTACCATTTTGTTTCAGCGCCTCACGTGCATATCGCCATCTGTGATTCATGGTTATTGGCAGCTCAGACACGCTTCTCATCTGACTGCACCAATAATAATAAGACTTGTCAGTATAACCCCAGGACAGGGCAGTTTAAACATCCAATCACAGATTATGAATGCAGATGTGCACACTAGGCACTGGCAAACTGATGCAGAAATACTTTCACCAAATATAGGCGTCCTTACTGTCAGTTCACATAATTACAGTGTAGTCTCTATACAGTAAGACCTATTAGAAGACACAAGAACAACCAGCTGTGTAGGCCTACAACTATGTGCCTATAGCAGCCAAAGTTGTTGTTTGTATTGGCGAAAGCTCCGGGTATTGAACAACTCTGACTATGAAAGTATTCTAGTTTCTAACACGTGCATGAACAAATATACACGGGGTACGTTAATTCAGCTAACCATCTCCAAAACTTGTCAACTTCTTTCCTGTTCTTGAGTAGTTCATCTTTGTACCTATTATATACTTAAATGTTTAACAGAATGTATGCACAAAGATACTAGTTTTATTTATAAGTAAGCGTGCTTAGGTACTGCCTGTATTCAGCTTCGATATACATTCCTGTGCCTTTGAAGAAAGAAACTAACGAGGATGTAGTTTTACTGTCTTGCTAGTGTTTACTAGTATTGTATAACTCACATACCGCCCACGAACATTCAAATAGATAAAAATATAAGAACTTACCATATTGCTAAAATAATCGCGAGTTGTTATTGATTTTACAGATATTTTATTGATAAAGTAACATAAGTGAAAATTGGGTGCCATTTTCCAAGATGGCGGCCATAGCACAACACTCACAAGTGTTGAATTTTTAATCTATTGTAATTGGGTACTGGTACTGTACATAGGCCAAGTATCTCTGTTCAGAGAATTATTTGAAGGTAAGAACCTAAAATGACTGGACTATAAAACAAGTATAGTCTGGTTGGTTGGAAGAGTTATCTCAGCAGTGTCTAGGATGAAAGCCGACTAACAACTAAGTCAGCCTAGTGTAGCAGTCTAGTATGTTGTGTGAACTAATTAGAAGTGGATAGTGAGGTTACAGAGGACACAGACGCCAACGTTCTACCAGTGACGTATACAGACCACTTGCTTCTATTTTGTCTTGAGATCCAGAAAACATCTGCAGTCCTCTAAGTGTAAATAAGCTCATTTAAGCCCAACGTGAATTTATTCCCTAGTGTCGCAAATAAGTAATGTTCTAGCGTTAAGAAAGCGCGGTACATAATTTTGCGTTAAAAGCATAAATGTAAAATTTTATGTTACTCGAAGTCAACCTGCACAAATAAAAAAACAGGAATCATTAACCTTGAAGAGTGGATTTTTCCAACTCTTTGAGCAAAATTTTCTCTCGAGTAAAGCATTACAGTGAACAATCCTCGACACCAAAATCTCGTAGTACTTTTATTAACTGCAGCGCAACAGATCATGCTTAAAAAATGCATAATTCTGGGTAAATGTCTGTTCATGTTGGCAAATATGATTATTTAGGATTGTTGTTTCGGAGTTTTTCCATATTGGCTTTCAAAACAGTATAGATTTAAATGGAATATTTAACTGTTTATTATCTGCACACATTGTTCAGCGACCAATGAACTGCACGGTTAGTGGCCGGTGTTTCATGATATAGAACAACTCCTTGTTTGCAAGATGTGCATGAGACACACGTACTGTAAGTCAGTGTATACAGTACTGCCACTACAACAGGCCTACTACCGTCAATACAGGTAGTGTAATGAAAGAGTTGGGTAGTCGCCACTGAGTTCCATGGAAACATTATTGCATCACTTTGTTTCAATGTCTTTTGCGCTCGGCTGAAGTTTTGCTTCTTGTTTATTGGCGGCGTGGCATTGTGTAGAGGCGTCACTTGTTCGACTGAGCCAATCAGAACAATGTCGCTGTGACAACACACGCCTGTGTTTAGCGGATGGAACCTGAAGACGCCGACAGTTAACAACACCCAATCATCGACCTCGTAGCAGACCTACATGTGTGTACGTAAGGCATCGAAACAAACTGTGGCAAAATGTTGTTTGTTAATTTTGGACGCTGCATACAAAAGTATGAATACATTCATTACTGGAAGTAATAAGCGCTAAGTGAGAACACAAACGTATAGTTCTGACCTTGAATGATGTTTTAGGACGATGCATGATCAATGGGCAAAGTACAATAGTGTAAAATAATTACATAGTGGATAATGAAGTAATGGGCCAGCAGACAGGGCAAGTGCGTGATTGTTATCAGAGGCTGGGCCTAGAGGAGGAGAGGGAGGGGTGTTGGAGGGGAGGGGGAGTAGCGGAGCGGATAAAGCTCGGCGTGGAGTGTGACTCGCCAATCACCGCAGCTTTGTCATCCTGATTGCGACGTCGTACGTCACACAGGAGGGGATCTTCGCGACAAGGACGGCAGTGAGGTCAGCACACGACTCTCTGCTCTGGTCGCGTCCTCATTGGTTCTCTGCGACCCGACAACTGCTACCAGGTAGGTTGCTGCTTGCTCTCTCTGCGCCGTGTCGTCACTGGGGTCCGCTGGTGAGTTGTTGATAACACTGCTGCTGGAATATGTTCCCGTGACTGGACGATACGCGCCCAGGTGACTGCCCACAGCAGCGCAGTGTTGCAGTTGTAACTGGTCTAGTCAAGTACTAGAGCGCATAGACAATTGTTCAAACCACGGTGTTGTGGTGAAAATATTTCTGCACCACTTTGTTCCAATGTCTTATGTGCACATCTGTAGTTCTGATACGTGGTCAGCTACTGGAGGTCTTGAGATCTCAGTATTTCCCTGATGTACACAGTTTTGGTAAGTCGTAAGATTTGCTTTAGAGCATAAACAAAAATGTGTTTTTATAGAACGAATTTCATTTATACGCTCTGTAACATTTTCCTGTAAATTTGCTTTATGCGTAAAGTACTACTTATAAACAGCACGAGAAATAAAAGTATACTATTTTTTTTTTTCTGTGCATGAATTGAATTTTTCAAGAAATTGTAATTTAGCGCTATAATTTTAAAGAACATATACACAAAATGTTCTACTTGAACACATTTTTTATTTACAATCTGTAACAAAAATATGAAGACTTTAAAACCAAGCATGTGTACATCATGGGTCTACAGGAATCTTAAGACATCCTCTACAGACAAATCACAGACGTATGGTGTCACAATAGCCTTATTCTGATTGGTGCAGTCCAGGGGCGTAGCCAACAATTTTTTTCAGGGGGAGATATTACCCATTCACGACACTAATATAAGGGGGGGGGATCCGGGGTCCTCCCCCGGAAATTTTTTTTAGGTACAAAATGGTGCTACTTAAGAACTTTGCGAACAAAAAAAAATTAATGTACCACTTTAATAAATTTTATTAGTTTTAAGTAAATACATAGTAAGAAAGTGAAAACCTCTATGCTGATATATGAAAAATGCAGTACAAATTTAAGCTTTTGCTTCAGCATGTCTGCAATTGTGTTGGCTCGTGAAACATACATTTTAATTTTAACGTTTCCATAGAATTTCGGGGGGGGGGGATGTATATCCCGATAGCCCCCCCCCCCTAACTGCGCCCCTGGTGCAGTCCAATGAGAGACATGTCTGGTCAAAGACACGCTGCCAATAACCATGAAGCACAGCTGCAGATGTGCACGTAGGACATTAAGGACACGGTCCATCATGTTTTTATTTTTATATTTGAACCAGATATTTATTTTCTGATATCAGACACAAAATGTGACTAAATTTTTCTCTTATGAAATTTTTTATGTCTCATAGTTTTTGCGTAATGGCACGTTAAAATAAAAATTTGTATGTTACCATTTTAAGGACGACAGTAAAACCAACTGGCATACCAAACTGAAAAAAATTCACGGTGAATAACGATCTTTTAGGCTACAAAACAATCTGTATTAGACCACAATTTTTTTGTATTTTCAAAAAAGTTATTGAATTTTTTGTATTATTAGTTGAAATTTCAGCTGTTTATTTCAATTCAAAAATAATTTATTTTGTGGTTTAATATAGGTGGACTCGTAGCCTACAAGATCGTTATTCATTGGGAATTGTTTTAAGTTTGGTATGCCAGTTGGTTTTAGTGTCGTCCGTAAAATGGTAACATACAAAATATGTGGAGAGCTAATTATGTTTATCTATTGGGGGGGGGGGGGGGGAGGTGAACATAATATTTCAGATCATGCTGGAATGAAAGTTTTGAAACAACATACTTAATTTTGACTACGAGAATTCCTGATTTGTATATAATTCTTCGCAAAATTGTATGAATATACTCAAAAGTTTAGACTGACAGGGGAAAAAAAAGGGGGGGGAACAAGAGTACTGTCTTTTCCCTGTGCCAGTCTTGTAAAACTGTAAAGAGATACATTTTTCTCTACAATTTTTTCTTGGTTTGTGTAAGTGGTGACGAGATGCTGAATTGATTATATTTGCATAGAACGAGCATAAAAGTAGAATAATGAGAGGTTCCTTGCACTCACACGGGACAATAGAACCACAGCACTGCGAGCAGAGTCGATGAGTAGAGACGGGACAGTATCACTGGTTCACTTACTGGTAGGATAGTCTCTAAGAATGTGTGTGAACTCAAGTAGACGACAGCTGTTCATTGGCTGCTCTATGGCGTAGTGACACAACACGATTGGACCTGCAGCTAGTTCCAGTCTTATTATTGGCGCAACAACCTCTAGGAGGGACAATTGTGAAGGTGACGCGAGCTTACACTTGTTTTAATTATAACTTTGTCCATAAGTAGAGACCCACAATTTTCACTAAAATAATTTTGCCTCACTTTGTTTCAGTAATTTACGTGCACATCTGCAGCTCTGCTTCGCAATCAGAGATTGGACGTCTTAGCTCTGACGTATCTTGGGGTTTTACTGGCAAATCACAGACTTGTGAAGTTGTAGTAACGTAGCTGTGATTAGCGAAGTCAAATGAGAAACATCACTTCACAAAGACATGCTGCCAATAACCATGAAGTAGAACTACAGATGTGCACGTAAGTCACTAAAACAAAGTGGGGCAAAAATATTTTCGTGCTTTACTCTAGTTCATCTAGAGTTATGACGTCCTAGAGAACCATATGACCCGAACAACAAAGAGTAAAACCTAGACAATACTAGATATAGTCAGAAGACACCCTGTAGGCGATGTGTAAAATAAAAACATATAATAAATCCCGTGTAAATAATTTTGTCACGTAATTTACAAGAAAAAAACTAAACTAAATAACCAGGCCAGCACATAAGCGGCACAGATAATTGCTTTTACGCACCAAAGTCTTCTCAATGATTCACCGGTTTCGTGAAATGTTCTACGGTTGTGTTATATAGTTAACCAGTACTTATGTCGCAGAACATCAGCCGTGTTACATACTAGCTGCCAGAAGCAAGTAGAGGGCTCACGTATGTACTTCATGATGGTAAACAGCTGAATTCATAAACTACTTCATCATCGTATGTGTTAATTTAATGGGACGTGCTTCATTCATGACCAGTACTGGATATTTCTATACTGCAGCTTGTAAATACATCAACAGGTAAGCTCTCTATATATATCTGATATCATCTGTGTACCTTTAACTGTTTAATAAAAAGTTCAGGAACGTTACCTTCGGTGTATTGGAAAACATTTTACCACTCTTCTACATCGACGAGGTTAATTTCCAAATAAAGTTGTAGCAGTGTTTTAATCTATTATGTGTAGCTTGCCTTTGATTAGGGACACAAATGGTAGGACTTCAGGGGCCGCGA
Organism: Medauroidea extradentata; assembly: GCA_003012365.1. Classification (NCBI taxonomy): domain Eukaryota; kingdom Metazoa; phylum Arthropoda; class Insecta; order Phasmatodea; family Phasmatidae; genus Medauroidea; species Medauroidea extradentata. Next base: position 42,243 of record PNEQ01069522.1, on the reverse strand, counting down.
TACAGTAGCCTGATTGTTCGTCTTGTCACTCGCGACCAATGAGATCACACCATCCAGCTAATAGTGTAGGACTAGTTAAACATTCCTCAAGGTCGACCTACACGCTCGCTGCTTCTAAACAACAACAATGACAGTCAGCACAGCAGCATCCAGAGGTCCGGAGAGGTTCAGTTGTAGTAAAACAATCGCCTTACATTCCTGATGACACAAGTTCAGTTACCGTCCTGATTTACAGGCTCTGGCCGATTCCTTATCCCTTTCCCCGGGTGTCTCTACCAAGGCTGTGAAGCTGCTCATTGCTGCGTGAAATACCCCATTAATTAACTAATGTAATACACATTCTCTAACTGTCCAGTCTCAGTAAGTTTCTTCTTCCGAAGCCATGGTTAGATTTTTCCATTGAAGATAATCATTTTCCCACTGTTTTCTGTTATAAACATAGCAGTTAACTCAAAAGTTTGTAACATGGGTCGTAATAGAAATTTAATTGTTATTGATGTTCTAAACAAGGTGATGTTCACAAGTACTGACTTCACCTTGGAAAGCCTATAACAGTACATGTTCCAGTGGCGTGTGTTGAATAGTTCCAATAATGTAGGTATTTACTCTGAACTGTGCTGGCAGCTTACTTAACGTCTTATAAATCGTAGGTAATTATTTAATACAGCAGTAAGTTATTAATAGCGGTGTAGTTATCTCATGAGAGGCTTATTTAAGAGGCCACCCTACCTGCACTTGAAGTGCAATGTAGCCAGTTGCTATCATTATTTTTTACGAAATACTAAACTAACATTGTATTTGTATGTCTACGATAATAACCCACACAAAAACTATGTAGCTATAGTTTAAAAAATGTAGCACGTTTACTTAAAACATCATTTTCGGGGACCTCAAAATGGCCAAAAGTGGGGTTTCAGTCTGCCGTATTTGAAAAAATTACAACCGGATTCGAAAAGTACAACTATAGAAATAAGCGATATACTTTGAAATATGCTGGCCATAAATAAAATAATATGGTCATCTCTTGACGTCCCATAAATTACTGTACGGTAACTGAGTAGCTTGCACGGAGAGGAGATAATGTATTACATATGTCGGTCAACGGCAACCTTACCGCTCCTGCGTCACACACAAACGCAGCCTATCTAGGCAGGCCCCTTAAGGGCACCGTTAACCCGCGCGTGAGAGGCTCAAAAGCGACACAAAGCAGTAAGGTCGACCTTGAAGCGCGCATCAAATGCCGCGTCGCCTCAACGAGCCAAGCGCTGAACTAGCGTGCAAGCTTCCCGCATAACGGTTTTTACTATGGGACATTAAGGGTGTTCCAGTGTGGAAAAATCATAATTTTATATTTGTATAAAATAGGGTTAGATTCGTAGACACTATTTGAGAGTACATTTTTCTCTTACGAACAAAATTTAGCTCAGCCAGTTTTTCCATTATGTCAGTTCAAAGTCAAAATTTCCATATTTTTACTTCATGAAAACTTGAAAACCAGTAAACATAACGAAATGGAAAAAATCACATCAATACTACATGCCATGGTCTACGGCTTGAAGCATATAGAAACCCTTTACAAAAAAATTTTTACTTAAAAAATTTTTCTAAAATTTGCTAATTTTTATTACTTTAAAAACTTAAAAAAAAAAAAACTGTTTATGTACAGGGTTTCTATATGCTTCAAGCTGTACACTGTGGCATGTAGTTTTGATGTGATTTTTTCCATTTCATTATGTTTATTGGTTTTCAAGTTTTGCACGAAGTAAAAATATGCAAATTTTTACTTTGAACTGACATTATGGAAAAACTGTCTGAGCTAATTTTTTTCGTAAGAGGAAAATGTACTCTCAAATAGTGTCTACGAATCTAACCCTATTTTATACAAATATAAAATTATGATTTTTCCACACTGGAACATCCTTAAGCGGGGACCATATGATTTTATTGGTGGACAGTCTGCAACTAAGTCCAGTGCAGGTCGCTACCTGAGTTGTTTATACATCCGGTTAGTACATTTTTTACATATCCTAAGCTAGGTGAGAACGGAAAGGCTGCAGTACACTTCAGCTTAATACTTTGGGCTTAGAGGTTAGATTGTATCCGTTATGTGTTTTATTATTTGCAGTTTTAGAATATCAATTAGATGTACATTTACTGAAAAAGGATTAGGGTATACCTATATTAAGTTCGAGCCACAGAAATATATATTGGCTACAGTTGGCTGTGGTAATATAAACATGTATCCGCTTGTAGTTATGTATAATCGGAACACACGAGGAGTGTAATCAAAGCCTGAGAGATGGACGGAATTAAGGCCAAGCATGCTCTCGTGTTTTTACTGGTTTTGCGATGGTTATTTTTAAGCTTAAACGGGAGCAAATATCAAAAATATGTTTGGTAGTTTTGTTTAACAGTTTTTTTGCCGTGACAGATATTTTTTTAAAAGCAAGAAATTATACAGTTTCGGCTGAAAAGTTAACTAACCAGAATTTCGTTAGTTACATAACATTAACTCACAATATTAAATGCCTTGAAAAAATCAGCCAATGTGGAGAAGACGATTTTAAACCAAACTGCCAAACTGGTTTTGATATCTGCTCTCGTTTAGGCGAAACAAATTAATATTGCTCAATAGTAGAAGGACGAGAGTATGGCCTTAAGATCTACTGTCAAATATTGGGGTTTTTGTTGGCACGTGGCGTTTTCCTAATGAACAGTCACGTGTCCACTGAGTATTTGAGCGGTACACATGCGATATAGAAGTGGTTATTTCACAGGAAACATGTGATGTACTTAGAGAACACCCATGCTATAAGCAGATATGTTGGTTTATTGCGAGAAAACTTGTCTGTTTTCTGGATTTGAACACACATTACTCTTATTATATTGTTACTAGCGGCTGTACAATTACCGGACTCAATGACGTGTACGTTAGAATGCACTCCCGTGTACATCCTCCGGCCAAGCTGCTAGTCAGTGGAACAGCGGACAATGAACGAATTGACGGGGCTTGAGTATGTATAGGATAATATATTCTAGTATTCGGGTCACAGAATACGCGACATTTTCCAGCCTCTAATTATTACTTGTTTTCTCTTATACGCGGAGTTCTTGCCCTATTTGACTGAGCCAATAAGAATCCCGCTATTGTAATATTTGATGCATGTTATTTGTCTGCAGAAAGCTACGATCATTTACGTTGCAAGAAACTACAGTGTTTTCAAGGCTATGTTGGCACAAAACATTTTAGCGATATTACTAGAGGCGGGAAATATTCACGAGTTCACTGACATATAGGCTAGCCTGCAAGAACATGTGTGTGTTCAAGCAGACATTATCTGCTCACTGGCTGCTCGATGATACATAGTGATATGGGCCAGCATGTAGTCGCTTCTGTGCTATTAGCTAAGCTACTTACAGCAAGTGTCAAATAAGTCACGGGACAACTACGAAAGTGGCACGAACTTGCAGTTGCTGGAATTATACGCGAATTTCTCAGGTCTCTAGCGATATACCATCCTCTCGAGCTATACGTGATTGTTAGGGATAGGAAATATTCGCGAGTTCAATGACCTGCATGGTAGAATCCAATGTCCTATACATACTCCAGCCCCGTCTATTCGTTCATTGTCTGTTGTCTGAATAAGTAGCAGGTAATGGACAAATGGTAGGGCTTTGGTGTTATAGGTAGGGGCCGGGAAATTTCGTGAATTCATTGTCTTACACGTTATAATCAACCATCCTACGCATACTCAAGCCTCGACCAATAGTCAACTAGCTGCTACTCGGTGGATCAACAGACAATGAAAGAACAGACGGAGCTTGAGTATGTATAGTACTATGGATTCTAGTATACGTGTGATTGAACTCGCCTAGATCTAGTGATTGTGAAAGAAGTGTAGATGTGATTGGCTTGTTCCAACACTCGTGTTGACGTGTGCAGGATGAGGCAGCGACTGGCTTGGTGGGCGGCGGCATGTCTGCTGCTGGTGGGGGCGGTGGGGGCGGAGCTGGGGGCGGAGGACGCCGAGCACTGGAGGCGGCTGGGTAGAGCGCGTCTTCAACGTGTACTGACGGCGCGGCACAACTTGCGACATGCACGAAACCTCATACTGTTCGTGGGCGACGGCATGGGCATCACAACCGTCACTGCCGCCCGCATGTTCAAGGTCAGTACAAGTGTGCCTGCTCTCCTACTGTGTTGTGCCACTGTGTGTTTGCTAAATATGTCTGTATGTTGCTGGTCTTCCTTGTGAAGAGTGAGGGAGAGAGAGAGTATTTTATCACGGGTAATTGACTCTTTGCTAGGACCCACTGTTGAATTCACGTGCTCCATATGGTTTCCCATAATTCGTATTTTATAATTTGACCAATGAGAGTTATAATACGCCGAAACTGACCGAATTGTGTGTTATTCCTCAGCAACCCAACAATAGTGGGCAACATCCGCCACGTCTCCGACATGTGAAACTCGCATGATGGAGACGAGTTGTCTCACGTGGACAACAATATCCCCCTCCCCTCTTGCCATATGCCCCGGACGAGACGAAACGTTCACTGGAGGCCTATTCTACAACTTCTCCAGTTCCTTATATGAACTTTATACAACGCAGTTACAAAGTCATTGTCTGTACAAGTGGTAATATTCTGTAACTATAAATGGCGCCGTGATTATCTTTCAGCAAGCACATGGCTCTCATTTCATGAAGATCTGACCCCGAGATGTTTTTACCAGCGAGCATGCATGGAAATAGCCGACATTTTGAAGTCACGTTCTAATACCATCCTCGTAAGGAAACCTTATTGAAATGTGACTGAGGAAACATAGTAAAATGTTTTATAGTCCCTTAGACAGGCAATACGTTTCGTATACTGTATTGAATATTCTGTATATATTAATTCGTACTGTCGACGCAAGCGACGAGTTAAATAAGTATATGTGATATGTTTCAGTCGAGATGTACTGCAATAAATAACTAGTGCTGCTATCTGCTTTTAGTGTAATACGCTAACTTCCCAATAGAGTTGAATGCTTTTAGAAACGAATGAAACTGATGCTAGAACTTGTAACTGAAATTACAAAAAGTAACAAATATGATTTATAATTATTTTAAAGAAAATTTAGGTATTAAATACTAAAAAAAAAAAAAACACGCTGTGGAAACTGTGAACAAATAATTTAGTAGGAAGTATGAAGGTTTTCATAGCACAGCCTATGTTATTGCCAAGCATACTGGGATTCTGGTAAAGAGATATATAAAATAATACGGTATAAAGTCTGTCACAAGTAACTATCTGTATCACCGTCACTCTCTAAATATAGTAAACGTACCGATGTTTACCAGAGAGTAAGTTTCAGGATGTAACCCGTGGTATATGTATGACAGTCACGTTCAACTGTCAAGTACCTTGCTTGTCAGCATCACAACGACAACGTCACAAACAACTATTCAACCTGAGCTCGTTATTGTCTCAACACATTCTTCTCCTGTGAAGAAAGTTCCTTGTCCTCACGACCCTGACATTAGCTGCGCTTTCTTCTAGTGCCTCACTGAAGCCTCTGTTGAGAATACTCTTGTTGAACATACTGTACACTCTCAGATTCGTGTTTATCCTTATGCGTACTGATAACAGAATATTCTTATAGAAGGGCGTTTACCTGTACAATTTAAAACATGGAAAATTACTCGCTTAAATAGCTAGCAAGTATTATCCTCTGCCAGATTAAGTGATTAAATTTATACACGTGTTATGGATTGAATAATTATTTTATTTAATATTCGGGAATGTTGCTACAGATTTAAATATTTTAGAAAGCAAAAGAAAAAGGAAAATACTTAAATGAGAGGAAAAGCCAAGTAACTTTACAAAAGACATGGTAAAGATATCTCAAAGCCTAACAACTCGCATGTTAACTACCATAGTCGTCTTTGTAAGAAGGTCGTGGCCTGGATATGGCAACCCTGTCAATAAATGTTCTTAACTACAGTTTCGAGCTGTACAATGTCAATGATTTCCCCCTGTTCGAGGATATGTAGATCATACATCCACATCAGACTTGTACATAGTACCTATCATGAGTGTGGTAAGTACATCTGGGTATGGCACAAGAACTGCGGACAAGTAACAAATAATTGTTGATATACTAGAAGAGTTGCGTATCGCCACGTTATAGGAAAAACAACAAAGCAATTTACAATAGCTAAGGACACCCGTTTCACGATAATATTTACGCGCGAGCTACATTTCAATAACTTGGCGTTTAGCTGCAGATCTCACTTAACAATTGCTGCGTATATCTGCGAGCAGGGGACTTTCATTTGACTTGGCCAGTCTATGTGGTATACTTGAGCTTTTGCAAATACTGCGTTTTTCAAATACTGCTAGTCTTGCACTATTTTCCCCCGCGGAAATGAGCTTTCTGCTAATGAAACGGTTTAGTCTAGAGCCTGTTAGAAACATGAATTTTCTCCATAACTTAGACTAGTCTCGGTGCTGTAAAATAAATTATCAAATGGGTGTTTGGATGTCTACGAACTGAAAACAGTTAAAAAAGTTAAATACATGGAAAGCAACGTATGTAAGCATTTAATTATTGATAAAGGTGAGTAAATTTCTCATATTTATCTGGAAACAATCTACATTTCTCAGTCCTATACATGTACATGTACTGTCCACAGTCGGTTATACATTGGCTTCCAACCTTACCAGTGGGTATCACGTGATAGCGCTGCGACTTGTTTACTACTGGCTTGCTTTAGTGTATCTAGACAACCGTCGTCCAATCACACAAGCTACAGTCAGGTATATGGTATTGGCGTTCAACCTGACCTACAATATATCCGCGATATTCACGTACATCTAATTATTGACCAGGAGTATTCTTAGCTGCAGGTTACAAACTTGTAGTCTAGTGAGAGACGTGAAACAAATATATCACATTTGAAGTCTCGGTTATTTTACTCGACGATAATGCTAATTTGGCACCTCTCTACGAACTGCAAGTGTGTAAAAATGTATAGGGGTTTATTAAAGTGTAACTTATCATAATATTACTACCGAGCAAAGGGACCTAGCATTTGGGGTCGAATGTGGTTCAATTCTCGATCCAGTAATTTATATTTATATATGGGTTTAGGTTGTATGGAAGAATAACTTCACGGTAATACTGAACATAAAAGACTCCTTACCAGTTTCCCGTCTGACTGAACCTTCCAGTTTCCTATCTATGTTTGCTGCCGTTTTTTAACAGTACATACCTAACCTCCTTATAATTAATTTCCAATGTCTTCAGGTTTACACAAGAGTACGGAAGCGTAATAACGTATACTGATCCTTGTCTCGTGTGTGTGGGTACAGGGGCAGATGCAAGGTCAACCCGGTGAGGAGTCATCACTGTCGTTCGAACGTTTCCCCGTCGTGGGTCTGGCCAAGACGTACAACGTGGACCGCCAAGTGCCGGACTCTGCGGCCACCGCCACGGCGCTCTTCAGCGGCGTCAAGACCAACTACTACACTCTGGGTCTGGACGCGACGGCGACCCGGGACCAGTGCGACGCTAAGGACGCAGGACGACGTCTGCCCTCGCTGGCCACGTGGGCGCACATGGCTGGAAGACACGCGGGAATCGTCACGACGACGCGACTCACGCACGCCACGCCAGCTGCACTGTACGCGCACACCAACAGTCGAGACTGGGAGTGTGACGGCGCAGTGCCCGTACAACAGCGAGCTTGTGTCAAGGATGTGGCTCGTCAGCTCGTCGAGGACCTGCCAGGTACACGTCTGCGTGTCATACTAGGTGGCGGTGCGCGGCAGCTCGGTGACTCCCAGGACGGCGACGACGCTGTGGATGGCTGCAAGCGTGCTGACGGCAGGAACCTCACCGTCGAGTGGCAGCATCTCGGCGGTGGACGGCGTCGTCTCGTGAGGACGTCGCACGAGTTGCAGACCATCGACCTCGACCGCACGGACTACCTGATGGGTGTCTTCGCACCCGACCACATCCCGTACGGAGCGGAGCGCAAGCCGCAACACCCCTCTCTCGTCAACATGACGACGGCGGCCATCGCTCTGCTGGACCGCCACGCTGCCGGCTTCGTACTCGTCGTCGAGGGTGGCCGCATAGACCACGCACACCACGACAACTTCGCGCGACTCGCACTCCAGGAAGCTGTCGAGTTCGAGCAGGCGGTCACCGCCGCCGTTGAGATGACCAACCCCGACGAGACGCTGATCGTCGTCACGGCCGACCACTCGCACGCCTTCACCGTCAACGGCTACCCGCTGCGGGGAAATGACGTGCTGGGCTTCGCCAACGAGACGGCGGCCATCGAGCCGTACGAGACGCTGAGCTACGCGAACGGCAAGGGTTACTACGATCACCACTTCGAGAACGGCAGCATACGACCCGTGGCGGAGATGGACAGGTCGTCGCCGAGGTACCGCCACTTCGCGGGCCAGCCGCTCGACACGGAGACTCACGGCGGCGAAGACGTGCCGGTGTACGCGAGAGGACCCTTCGCCCACCTTCTCGCCGGCGTCTACGAGCAGAGTTACGTGGCGCACGTCCTCAGCTACGCCGCCTGTTTCGGCCCGTCAGCGGATATGTGTCCCGCACGAGCCCGCCGGCAGTTCAGAAGTAGTTCCACGGCGTTGTCGTCGTCGTGGGCTGTCCTCCTGGTGCTGTTGTTGACGGCTGTCGCGCGGTAGCACTCCCAACACACTGCCGCGCCGTGAGGCGAGCAACATGCTTACTGCACGCCCTGACCACGTCAACTCAAGAGTACCTAGGTGTACAGAAGCTGAGCGAACACTGACAACAGCGTTTTCCGTCGGTTAATAGCTACACGATGCTCTAAACACAATCCTTACTTCTGATTGGCTACCGTAAGCTGAACCATTCTCCCTATTGATCGGGCCACTTAACCACGTGGTTTTCCACAGCTTCTGATTGGTAAATGACTTCCTGCCATATCCCCGACAAGTGTCGCCTATTGTGGATTCGTGCGGCTCGAGTTCCCCTCATTTTTATTTAATATTCGCTTCTGTATTCCTAGGTATGCTGTGACTTAGCCGTAGTCGGAGACTATAACCCGGACTGTGCTAACAAATAACTGTCTATCGTCTTGAATGGAAGAGTGCCACATTAAATCAGTGGCGGGTGAAATTGTGCTTCAATACGCTGGTGTTTGCTACAATCTGTACAGTCAAAAAACACGCTGTTTGATGCAGCATTCATCGTATCGCAGCCACTTACTAACTGACAAGTAACTGGAACCACAAATGTTTGCGAAGTCTGTAGTGAATGTTAATATCGCTGTCAGGAGACGATAGAGGTGTTATATAACCGCAGCACACCATACAAACAAACACTACGTCACTTCCCGTCCCACCGCCAAACTGATGCTACAGTCATGTGGTGTCCCTATGTCTGGACATCCGTTGTATGTAGAAGATTTCAGAACTTATGTCATAATACGTCGTAACCGCTCTCCTTCGGTAATTGGCTGCGAGTCTATGTAAGGAGGGAGTTCTCATTTATAATACGTCGATCATAACATTGCTACTGCGACATTAGAATCTGTGATTCAAAGAAATCCACTCTAAGACTTTAGACGTGAATACTTAGTAGGCCAGATGGGCCTTGGCTTCCCCTGACGTAGCCATTTAAAATTAAAATTTCACAAACATATTACGATGGACCTATTTAAAAGAGAAACAACTAAATAAATCGCTTTTTTGAGTCAAATGTATGGAATGCTATGATATAGGTTTGGTATGTCATTATCATGTGACGTGCGACTTTCCATCATGTCTAACCATGATATGTTATGTAACGTCGTTAGAATAGTTCAGTTGTAACGTATGTTTCCGAATCACGGCAGGTTGGTTGAAAAAAATATTTTTATTGTAATTTTGTAATGACGAAAGGCGTTACGGTAACAGTTAAATAAGTTCGTAAGCATTTCTGTCACAATCTTTCGCAGTTTTCCTTTTGTGTTGAAGGTATCAGCGAGGCGTAAGTTACAGCTTTATGCACTTTATACAGTTAGACATTTCTTGTATACTATTGCAAGTCATTTCTGTAACCTCCGCAGGAAATTATATTTTATTCTTTCTCGGTTGTTTCCAAATAAAAATTAACAAAGAAAATATTTTGCTCAGAAAGTCTTACCTATAATCTATTTTCTTTTGCAAATTGGCTTTGTGAAAACTGCAGTTTTTAATTGATGTTTTAGCACTGGATTATGAACCATGCCCTCTTAAGCGTGTTCAAAGTACAAAACCCATTTTCTACGTGTTTAGTGTAGTGTGTAGTGTTTTGTTGTTTTAGGTTGTTAAACCAATAAAAAAATTGGAACCAATGAGAAATGTCACTTACAATGACAATTGAATTTTGAAATTGTTATTCAAGTCTGATATTTAATGATATAAAATTAAAATCATCGCCTTATAGTCAAAATATTTTTTTTATCGTGAATAGAATTATATCAGAACAACTCTCTTTGATTAAACCACATTTTAATTTTCCGAAGTACAATTTAAAATCGAAACATACAGTAGATAAAAACTAGTTAGAGATAAACAGAAAGTCAAATTCCTAAAACACTTGCTTGAAGACAGTGAAGTGACTTAAAAAAAAAAAAAGCAGGGGTGAAATATATATTTTTTTTTTAATAAATTTATGGAAGATATTTGAATCAATATTAATTAGTTAATACGATCACACGTTTAAAAAGTGAGTGACGCCATATCACATAATTACAAATTACTGTAAGTAACTGGGATAATAATTATTGGTGCATATTGTACACCCTTTAATAAACCAAGTTTTAGAGTAAATTTAATACGACTCTCTTAATTAGACCGAGAAGAAACAAAATAAAGGGGAAACCGAAGACATTACAACTGTATGTTATCTGTGGTAAAGTGATATTTGTTGTTACACCTGTGCAGTATTTTACAACTTATTATATACTAAGAAAGTTATTTTATTCTGAATGAACATTCGTGTACGTGATTGCCAAATAAATTAATGTTGTACGTGTTACTATTTACTTTTATTTGTATTCGTTTCTCTGTGGCTTCTGCTAACCAACTGTTCCCTATGTCGTACCGCTTTGTTGAATGGTTAGCTTCTGGCTGCTGAGTCAAGGGTAGCGGGTTCAACTCCGGGCCTGGGAGGCCAATGTTTACTGTTAGCTCCCCAGGTTCGAGACTGGGAGCTATGGTGTCCCTCATCACCATACTGCTGAAGACAGTGGCGAGCCACGCAGTGCCATCTCGCCTAGTTGTCCTCCGGGTTAGGGGGGGGGGTTCGTGGTTTCCCACACCGTGCACAGTAAAAAAATTGTGTACTTTTACAAAAAGGTTTTTTGGAAGCCAGTTTCCAAAAAAGTTTTTTGTAACACACCGAAAATATTTTGTAAAATTTACAAAAATCTTGTTCCTTTACAAATTTCTTTGTATATCTACAAAAATTTCTGTAAATCCACAAAAATTTTTTGTATATTTACAGCTAATATCTGGTTCATTTTATAATAATTGCTTGTAGTGTTACGAAAATTAAAATTTTTTTTGTGAAAGTATGAAATGTTAGTGTGAAAGGTCTCCGAGGTTTATTTTGTTTCAATTCGAAAAATCTACTCATTAGCATTATTTTACTAGTTCCCAAAGTTGTTTACGGTATTTGTAACCACTTTAAAAGGTTCCTGACATCTTACTTTTATTATCTGACTGATAATGTTCTGATATTACGTTACAAGAATTTCCTTGTAGGCCTAAATGTACATGTTTTTACTGTGTGTGGTTATAAACCTGCCTTCTAGTAGATCACCGTTCATCTTCACCACATATGTACACACGCAGGCATGTAACAAAACTCAAACACTGACTAAATGAAAGACAACGCACAAATTAAACAGTTTTGTCCAGAAACTTGAAATTTCGCGCAGTAGTTCATCATAGAACATACGTGAGAACCAAGAAAGGTTTTGTTTCAAAATTCATCCCGTAAGAAGGTTAAATAGGGGATGCAATTTTTGTGGAAGTTATTTTCTTTTTTAAGTTAGAAGTATGGACATTTGTATTTATTCTTCCGTTCAAAACTATAAATCAGTTGTGTCAGCGTTTTTGCAAATTCATCCCCTATGAAAGTAAACTAAAGGAAGAAAGTTTGTATGGGAACTACTTAATTTTTGAAATGTGGTATTTGTGCTGTTGATGAACGTGGAAGGTAAGAACTTAGTAAAATACGTATTTAGTTAATTAGGTGCTTGTTATCAAGAGGGAAATGTCACGATTTTACCTGGAAGTAAAAATACGAAACACGCACAGAAACTGACGAGGAACAAAGAGATTCAAAGATATTTATGTTGAAACGCGTCTTCTTATTAATTAAACTCGAACACACGATTTAGAGAGGGCATGTTCAGAATTGGTCACACAAAAACTGTAACATCTGAGAAACATCGGCTGGTTCCTGAGGTTTTGCCGGTCGAAAAATATAAAATTGAAGTTTAAGTTTTTTAAAAAAAAACAATTGTTCGAAGATATTTTATACAAAGAGAGAGAAGAGAGAGAAGAGAGAGAGAGTTAATTCATTACTACAGGAACTCCTGAACAACATATACAAATCATTATTCACATTGGTCTGTTTATGTTTTTCCATGCTGCAATACAATATTCTTATACTGCAATTTGCTATCCTTACATAGGTACTATGTACGATATTTTGCTAAAGCTATACCGTTATATGACTGTACATTATTAAATGAATGCCATATGAAATACGTTAATAGCTTACTTATTATAATCTCCTATTGTTTTTATCACATTAATTAGGCAGAAAATACCAAATACAATTTTAGTACTATTTCCTTTTATGTAGTGTACTGAGTTATAGTCTCAGGTACAGATAAATTAATATAGAGTTGTGTCAGTACAGAGAAGAATATTGTTTTATGAATTTTTCACTAATCGTCACTTTAGACTTCCGGTGAAGTCAAACCAATTTAACATACCAGACTATGTTATAAAACTACGTATTGCCAAAGAAAATCTCCAAATAACATTTTAATTACGAAGCTAGCATTATTATCCATTTGAAATTTGAAAGAAAAACTGAGGTACTGACTGAGTACTAAGACCTCTACAAGCCATGTTTCTTGAAAATTTCAAAATAATAATAAAATATATATATTATTTTATAATTTTTAAAATAGTGTCAATGGCAAACATTCTAATACAGGTTATATAAATGTAATAAATACTTCACTAATCTCAAGTTTAAATGCTGTTAAGGTTGAATTATAATTTCCACACATAAACGTGTGTTTAAATTAAAATGTTATTCATCTTAATGACTTTTGCGAAAGTACTTTAGAATTACGTATTCCTTTATTTTGATAACCAATGCTCTGAGGAATTCCGAAGCAGTCCATTTTCTAGCGAAGGGCTTCCAACACCTTGTCATTTATTGAGTAATTGTGAGAAAATTATAATTTTCTTACAATTCAAAACTGGTGACTATAGTCTGATGATATTTCAACAATAAAAAAAAATCTTGCCATAGTTAATTGTATTTTGTCATACCCAGGGTCATGTAAGTGCGACCGATCTCTTGTCCAACTCACTTCTTGGAAGAAAGGAAAGTTTAGCTTACAAATATATTTACAGTACAACCATATAATATCCGGTCAGCTGCTTGATCATGATCACTTTAAAAAATATTCTCTACAGCTGGACATTTTGCAAATAATTAAATCATGGAAATACACAGGGACTTACTATAAATTTACTTTAAAACATTAAAATACGTACATATTAATATTCATATAACAATACTAATACATCAGAACTAACACAGCGTTTCAAAATATTTTCATTTCATTTTCATTTATTTCCTTTATCCACTGCAATTGGTACTGGTAGTATGGGATATGGTCAAAAAACTATATTACAAAAAGCATACAAAACAATAAAATATTAAAGTAACATGACATCTTTACAACACATTGCTTAGATATTCAGTTTCTGCCTGAATATTGGATCTACTGAAGTCAATCACAATCACATTAGAGGATAGATTGATATCTGTTAATTTATCTTTGCACATAAAATATAATTTACATTATAAAAACACTCGCCAATTAGAAATACTTTTATCTTCTAACGAAATATATGTGGGAATGTGATTTTTTTAGGTGTGAGGGTAATTTTTTGAACAACTTAATTGCAGTGTATAGAGGTCACCTTTGATAAAATTATAGAATTGTGTTGGGGTACATGTAAATTATCTTTATTTCTTGTTGAATATGAATGAATGTTCTCGTTACAGCAGTGACAAAACAAGAAGAAATGTTTTTAACTCTGCTTTGAATTCATGTCTTCCTGCGTTAATAGTTTTAAAATAAGGTGCCTGAGGGTATTGTGTCCCGTGTGGCAATACGGCCCACTTGTTACTGCAAGCGCAGTTTACGTAGCAGGCACGAGATGTAAGTAACATATTGCTCTGGAGGTACACAAGGGACGTCGAGTTGGTAAATGGCAGCAGCAGTTACGCCTCGTCGTTCTGAGTCGTCATCGTTCGACAGTTCTCCGTCGCATAAAGAAAGCTTCTTATATTCGCTCGTTAAGTTACGCTACACTAGTGCATCTAACCAACATATTAGTTTGAATTAGTTTTGGCATTGGTTTACAATTTAATGCAGAATCTAGTGGGTGTATGGTCTTAAATGTTAATCTTACATACGAATTACTGTGAAGGATGTTTGTATAAATCTTCAGTGTGGTTAATAGGGCTGTATAGTAAGTTCTACGTTTACAAAAGGAATCCATGGAAACCCATTTGCCAAAACGAATTTTCTGTAAGTCAAAGATACTAGCATTTTCTACGTAACAACCGCGATAAAACAATATAAAATTTGCAGTTTTACAAAGAATTCGTTTGGAATATGGTTCTTTGTTGTTCTTTGCGTTGTTGCACACACAGAAATAATGCCTTCCTTGCGATGAAATCAAAAGGATTTTCAGTTCGTGAAGCATGTCCCAGGTAAGGTCTGCCCTGGAGAACTCTTTGCCAGTATCTTTGTGTTGATAGTAACATGAAGGCTAAGTTAGGTTGTAAGTCAACTCTTTCAGCAGAACTAGATCACGAACTGTGCTCGGGGTATCCACTAACTTCTAAGGCGCTCCAGCATAAAGTTTTCCGATACCGCTATGACAATGGCAACCCCAACAAGTTTATTAAAGGACCCTGAAGTTACAAATAGGAAGCACAGAGATTGGACCCTGCACGCGCTGCAGAATTCATTAAGTTCATTGCAAGATCTCTTTATTAAAAAAAACACTTATTGACAATAATTTCGATGGTCCAGTTCAAAAGGGAAACAACTAAAAATTCCCAGTTTTGAATAAATTGTATAAAGAAAGATTTCCATTTCACCGAAAATCTGCTAATTAACTTATTTGTTTGGTGTTAATTTGAACCAAAATTACAGAGGCTATTATTTAAGAGTTTACAAAGTTTATAGTCTGCCTTTGCTATAATTATTATACTTTAAAATAAATAAATACGGTTTCTAGCTATTTTCTGGCAGTCCGAAAAAGTGCCATGTTATTAAAACAAGTGAATGTACATGTTGTATTCTTTCCAACTGAGTAGAGTGCACTTCTGTCTATGTGTTGGTGAGCCAAACTCAAAAATTCTATTTTTTGAGTTGTTTCCATTTTGAACTAGGCCGTCGAATATATGCATTTTCTCAAGATGATTTACAATGTGTATCAAAAAATGTGCAAATAGCAACTTTATTAGGAACCTACTGTCAACTAAAAAGGGGTTCAATATTTCCGTGTTGACGCTACAGAGCTGGGAGAGAGCATCTCAAATGTAGCGTGTGGTAATGCCACAATGTCTGTTGTTCCCCCAATGCTCATTTCACAGGAGTTAGGAAAGTCGCACTTGGGGAGAAAATATGTGCACCGGAACTGATACTCGGATGAATCATAAATGCATTATTGTTGTCATTGTAAGTTAGTAGGATAAATAAACAAAATATTGTCGAAGTAGTATCATACTAGCAAATACACGATATACGAATACCGGTCAGCTTGAGCGTTTTGGCGAGAATTCTGATTGTGTTGTCACGTCAATGCACCAGAGAACAGCACCCTACGTTTAATTGATTTCAGATGTACGCTGCCAACATAAAAATTCTGGGAAAAATTTCTCTATGGAGAACATTATATATTCGTTGCATGGAGAAAATAAAAAAGTAGCAGTACGATCAATACGTAAATAAAGTATGTTCCAATAACAAAACACAATAGTTATACAAAACTTATACCAAAATATGCGTTAGTTTCACCTCATACCGCTAGGTTATTTTTCACAAGCTTGCTCTTAGTATTTGCATAGAGTTGTCCGGTATTGTCTCTAGGGTATTTTTTGATACTAGTAAAGCAATAGTAAGAATAATTAGCATCTTTACAGATGTAATTTTGTAAATAAATAACAGAACACAACAATCATGACATCTGATAAGTTAGTAAAGTTTTTGACACATTTCAACTGATTCAAGCCTGGTGGAAAATGTTTCTTGTTAATACCTGAAGTGAACGTTATGTTGTGTATTGTTTGCCTTCGAACACAACACAAGAATTGCAACCTGCAGTTACTGGCTGCTCCCGAAACTTTGACATTTATTGCAACCAACATGCATAGCTCTATTTCAAAGTTTATTAACAGGAAAACTAAATTTAAAAGCTGAGAAAAAACTGTGTCTAAAGTAAATTCTGTAAATTTATTTTATTGTTTAGCCTTTGTAACAATACGCAGCTGTTCTTTGTACTTTGTTGCTTGAATACCATAAATAAGTCCTCTGCACTATGTTTCGTGTCATTTTCAATGTGAAAACTGTCACTCTCTAAAAATCATAAGTGTGCCATATTATATACACATGCTGGGAATATGACCCGGAGGTAAACTTTCAGAAAATTTCTTATATGAGCTCAGTAAAGAAACTATCAATGTTAATATTTTTATGATAGTCAAGAACCCGTACTACACTATCACACAGGATTTTGTGAAATGCCATAAACAATAGTGGTTGCAAACATTTCCAAACCTTAAATGAGCCATATCACCCTCATATACCTTATCCACGGTCGTAGAAGAACAGGTCTGGACACTCGCCTAGAAACTTGACCCCCTTGTTGTTTGTCTGTAGTTTACTAAGTTCACGTCAATGCTATAGGTTTTTGGCGCTGCTGTTAGGGCGGTCGGCTCAAACTCCGCTCACTTCCTCCCCACTAAGATAAACAATTTATTTAAAAAAACGTATTTTTTTATCAATTCATGAAATACTACCTTCGTTCACAAATTTAAGAAAAGGCTCCAGCAATCTTTATTTACTTTATAAATTTAACAATAAAAAAAGTGGACGGAGTTTGAGTCCGACCGCCCGGAAAACAGCGCCAAAAAGTACGACATTCTCGGTAACTTGACGAACTACAGCCAAACAACAAGGGGGTCCAGCAAAATACATTGGTAGATAGGCGAGTGTCCAGACCTGTTCTTCTACGACCGTGGTCATAACGGGGTCAATTTCCTCACCAAGTGTCCAGACCTGTTCATCTATGGCCGTGGGCGAGTGAACATTGTTTCTCATAGAGGTAAGAATATGTCTATAAGATAAACGGATATAATAGACAGGCATAGAAAAGAGATTGTAGTTAAAACTATTTTTGTTGTTAAGGTTAGAATAGTGTTTCGATGAATGATGAATCAAACATGTTCTATTTTGTAGCTGACTTTTCAAGTACGTGATCATAACTAGAAACGTGGTGAGTACAATTTTAAAACATTTAATTAATAAAATGACAAGTTAGTAACATGGCCAGAGATAAAAATGCAATTGGGAGGGAACGTTAGTACCTATGTTTATGTAACTCAATCTATAGCGTAGAGCTGTACTCAGCTCCAGGGAAATAGCATACGATATAATACCATTTTAGCTACGCATGTTTTTAAAAGTACACACTGCATTTTTAATTTTTAGACGTGCGTTAGCAACGTGTTCGTAAATTTCTTTGGTTAATTGTGCCGTTAAGTAAGTTTGTTGCAACTCGCCTCCAGTAAAATATGAGCATTTTTTAAAACCTTTTCATTGTACATCACCACTGCTTACAAGCGCAGAACAAGGAGGCTTACGAGATTGTAGAAGGCCTTAATGTAAGAGATGAGGATGTTTGAAGGTGTAGTTACTGCAGACCACCGCTATAGGGCAGGCGTTTTCATTATATTAACGTCACTGACGCATAGAAAACATATGTATAATTAAACTGCACGTAGCTGCCTGCTTGAAGTTACATGATCTGACAACACTGGTAGCTGTAGCAGCAGTTCTGAGGTATTGTGAGGAGTTTGCAAGGTCACACATACTTCCGGAACGCTCCACGCGTGTTTTAAGTCATAATGATAATCAATAAAGAAGGCAATATACGTAGATGTTTTACTTACAGCAATGGCTTGAGGGAGGCCTACTTATGATACTGTTTGCCTATCAGTGGCTGCCTAGAGCCAAAATATATTTTGTACAGAAATGTTTAACTTTTGCGACAAAATTATTTTGTAGTTATATACTATCTCCATAAGAAATAATTTAAAATCTGATTCCATATTCGGAAATAGAGCACTAGCAGCCTTCTCCTTAATTTCTGTACCATATAGTTTATGTAAATGTAAGGTCTAGACAAATAAGTTTAAAAAACTAATTTCTGAAAATTTAAAATTCACGTCATACAACTTGAAATATGTTGATACATTAAATCTACACTGCCACAACCTTCTTTAAAAATAAAATATATTACTTCAAACAATCCCCTTAATGTTGTCTTACGGCTGTTACCAGAAAAATCGTAAATCGCGATAGTTGTAAAATACTTATCATAACTTATTTTCAGTATATTTAAAAAATAATTAACATACAGTACACAAGTAATAATTGCAAGTTGTAAATTATTTCAAACATGACCGTTTTTTTTTTTTTTTTTTTTTTTTTTTTTTTTTTTTTTTTTTTTTTTTTTTTTTTT
>PNEQ01069522.1:0-23048 GCA_003012365.1 Medauroidea extradentata | reverse complement strand
ATTTGCAGGTATTTCGGAACAACTACATATTCCCAACAACTTGGCGACGTGAGAACTAGTCAGACACAAGGGCTCTACTGCTATCTTGCACGTAGCGACATAACTAACATCCCCAGTAGCGACACAACTATCATCCCTAGTAGTGACATATCTTGGCTGCACGGCCAAGGTTTGGTATGTTTGGCTTAGTTCAATAGAAGCCCTTAGATATGACTACACAAATTACATTAAGACATACGTGTAACAAATTAGGACAACTCTTGGCATTGTTATATCATTAGGAAGTTTCAGTCTATTTTTACAGGGAAATATATCTGAAAATAAAAATGTTACACTGACTGTTGATGAGAATTTGCTACCTGTATATGCGACTGGCATTTGGCAGGTCCTATTAATTTATTTAAGTGCATGAGCAGCATTAGGAAACCAACAGATTATTTCAAATTAACTAAATAAATTTTAGTTTGAAATTTACACCCCGTTTGTAAATAGCTATCAATATATATTGTTAGTGGCCAAATTTAATTAATTCAATAATCTTGTAAATTAAGGTTGCGACAACCTGAAAAATTTTGCGTGTATTCAGAGAACGCTAAATATTGGTGTCTGAGGACGTTAATAATGTAGGTATGCTGTAGGTACGCAGGTAATAATATAGGTATACATGTAATAATGTAGGTATGAAGGAGGTATGCCGGTAATATTGTAGGCATGAAGGCAAACATTTAGGCAAGCACGTAATAATGTAGACATGTTGGTAGAAATGTAGTTATTGAGATATTACTGTAGGCAGGAAGGTAATAATGTAGGTAAGCAGGTAATATTTTAGGTATACTGTAATAATGTAGGTATTCTAGTATTTTTTATTTATTTATAACGTATTTAAGAAGGAGTTAAGGGATGGATGCATCATCTTATACTAGACCCATTAAACATAAACAACAATAGAACTTATTGTGCAATGCATATATAACAGTTAGATGTTTTGAACTCGTAGTTCTTTAGTTACACGTTAGCGAATATAACCGTCAGATCATTAAAGTTGCAATATATTAATGTAATTAATGTAATAACGTAGGTATGCCGGTAATGATGTCGGCATGTTGGTAATAATGTACTTATGCAGTTAATAATGTAGGTATGCAGCTAAAAATGAACGAGTGCATATAATACTGGTAACAAAACATTGCAGCAGGGTTCAGTACTTGGTCCTGTTCTGTTTACGTAATTTATTAATGATTTGCCTAAATCTATGACATTTTATCAATACCACTTTTATGCCGATGATTTGCGAATATACTGTTCTTTCTCTTCCTCTGATACCACCAAAAATGTAGATAATTACACACAGAACTTGAGGCTGTCGCTAAAGTGGCCCATAGCAAATGGACTCCATGTGAACCAATTTAAATCCCAGGCTATTTTAATGTGTATCTCCAATAAGATGGTAAAATCCCTTACCACTGAACTACTAAAAAATTTAGCAGGCAACTTAAATATTGATACATAGTCAAAAATTAAAAATCTTGGTCTTACTATGAGAAGTACAATTGATCTAAGCATGTTGCTAACATAAGTAAAAAGGTTCTAGCAGCAACCTTGCATCTACGGAAACGCCTTAAAAACCAGCTAACTGAGAACAATAAAAACCATCTTGTCCAGCTACTAATTTTTCCCTTGTTCGATTACTGTTACATTGTGTACAAAGACCTGACTAACGCGCAATTAACTAGACTACATAAATTACAAACTCCTTGTATTTGTTTTATTTTTAATCTAAAATCATGCGACCATGTTTCTCCATACTATGGCAGGCCTACGACTTGAAAATAGGCGCAATTGCATAGCCTGCAACTAAATGAAAAAGTACTTCATATTACATGTCCGAAATATTTTGCTGATAAATTTAACTTCCTTAAGTCCCGACACAACATCAGTACTCGTTTTAAATCAACTATACTTTTACTAATACCAAGGAATAGAACCAGTTAATATTCAGAATCATTTTCGATTTTCAGTGGCCACTGCGCGTGCTTGGGATGCATTCGGTGAGAAAACCAGGCAGCATGAGTCTGTTTCATCATCAGGAAAACAAATTGCCAAATTTACATGTTGATAATTAGTTCAATGTGAACTGTGGATGATATTACACTTGTTATCCCGGGTGTATGTGTTTGTGTTTGTGTGTGCGTGTATGCATGTTAGCGTATATGTGGGCATGTGCATAGGTGCGTGTGTGAATGTAAATGTAATATTGTATATTCGTGTTATTAGTTGATAGTATGTATTACTTCTTATGTTCTTGAAAGTATACCATTGTTTTAATTTGTGATAATTTAATAACTTAAGTTCCCACAAGATTTACATAGCGTAAGATATATTTTATTATTTGCCAGAGTCTCACTGTGGGATAATTAGTTAAATTATAGCTTTAGTTCTTTTATTACTTATTGTCTAGTCTAATATATCCAGTTTATCCATCTTTCCTATCTTTTTCATGAATGTTCATATATT
This sequence comes from Medauroidea extradentata, assembly GCA_003012365.1. Taxonomy (NCBI): domain Eukaryota; kingdom Metazoa; phylum Arthropoda; class Insecta; order Phasmatodea; family Phasmatidae; genus Medauroidea; species Medauroidea extradentata. The sequence continues at coordinate 20,534 of PNEQ01069522.1, read as the reverse complement.
AATATTCTGTACTTCAACCACAACTTTATATGATTATGTCTCAATTTAACATTAATCCGGGAATAATTTATTTTATAGATGGTAATATTTATGCTTATTGTAATTTGGTACTTTATTTTCTTCTCCTATTATTAGTATTTTAATGAGTTTTTAATTTTCTGTTGTCTTTGATATTTTTTTTTCGGTGTTTAAGTGTACGACAAGGTGGTTACACATTATTTTCGCCTCTGTAAAAATAAATAATTATTTTTAGTTCTGCGTGGCATTCCGAAATCATCCCAAGTAAAAGCCAGTGACATGTATGCCTGCATCAGTGATTGTACCTGTAATGACTCTGCTGATAACGAGACGATAAGCCCTATTAACCTAGCTAAGCTATTGACTATGGAAGAGTCTGTGTTTACTGGTTGACATGTCTTTGTCACAGAGTACTGGTGTACGTGTGCAAGTGTTTGTTGGAAGAAGGGAGTTACTAAGCATCAGTAAGACACTCGTGTTACAGGCAAATACATCATCAGATCTCACAGTATCTTCGAGAGCTTGTAACTAGCATACACGGCTGGTGGCATAATGTCGAGTTGTTACTGCCACCTTGTGGTATGCAACCTGCTGCACTTGTACGTGCTCACAGCTGCCTAATACTGGCGGTGCTGCGACTTGTGTTAAATGCATATTTTATAAATACTGGACTAGTACTACTGAACCATGTGACACTGTGCTTCACTTCACAGTTTATTACAAGCTAGTGTAACCTATGTTTTCTTGTCAGATGTATTTTCTTTTGGAATGCGATTACGTTCATACTGTTTTTTTTATTAATTTGTTCGGCGACAATTCATTACATTATATTTGTGCCAATATTGATCAATATTTACACCGTCACTTTAGTCCTACAATACATTTTGTGTTTTTTTTCTTCTAAATAACTCGTTTAAATACAAAATTCACTGTTTTATTTTAAAGTGGGGCAATAATAACCACTAGCTGATATAATTTAATAAGAAAATTCCATTTGTATGTACGGACTGAAAATGTCGTACCTATCAGAATTTCAGCTAGCGTGAGGTTTTTTACTATGGGAAAGAAGACAAAATTATGAAAGATATTGTTTAAACATACGCCACTGCAGTCCTACAGCATGTCGTCCGAGAGAACCAGGCGAGGCAAGAAACAAACAAAACACTATAACCGAACTGGGACTTCTTGAATGAACTTCTTTGATAGAGGAAGTGAAGATATTTGTTGGGTATGTGACAGCAAAGTCTTGAGAGTAGACGGGTATATAATATGAGGTGGGTATGCATCAACTGCAGAATACAAGAGTGATGGAAACTGTGGTAGCTGGAGCAAACTTGCTGGTTACAACACTATGTTCCCTACATGAAGTATAACCGAGCAATGATACCAGGGTGATGTGCTGAGCTAGTGATGTGACTGACTGTGACATCCCACTGTACTGGTCACTCAGCTGGAGATGTTTGTGTTACAGTCACATGGAGCAGGATACTAACGAGACTGTAAGTGACCTTGGAGAGGATCTAAGCTACCCAGGATCCTTCCTACGAGCTACTCTGGTTGTATTGCTGAGAGCTGGCATGGTGCAGACACATTCCTTTGCCACACCTGAGTGTCCTGGCGACCTTATGCTGCTTCATCACCTCCTAGACTTTTCGGTGAGCAACCCTGACTTTATAACATACTCCAGACATAAGTGTTGTTACAAGTTTGCTCACTATGACGCAACCAGACTCGATCGAGATGGTGGTCTTGATGAATTTACTGAAAGAATTAAATTATTTATTACATACATTAGTAAAATACTCTACAAAATTACAGTATACGACGCTTATCTAGGTAGCATTTACAACTCTGTAGAATAATATTTGCAAATATTACTTAGAGTTTATCTACCTAACATTTATAAATCCTTTTATTAGCACGCAGTTAACAGTGTCTGTCTGTCTCTCAGAACAATCCTTAGATTACACAACTCACTGTTGTCTTCAAACATCTCTGTCCAGAAATGCCACATTATTTATGGTAAAAGTCCAGCTTCCTCGTCCGCCTCATACGCACACGCACCTTCCAAGCTATCCCACTCTTACCACGTTGTCGCTACTCGATGAACTGATCCCGCATCGCTCCTAGCCATCCCCGTCGTCTTCCGTCGCCTTCGCTCTCAAGTTCTTCATTGATACGCACAGGTTAAATGCCACAGTAGATTTCTTCATCGGCCACCTCGAGCTGGTACTTATAACCGGCCATTACGAAGCCCAGAACATTTTAACAAGTCGGGGACGGGACACAGGATGCCGCTTATCACAACCAGAAGTTTCCAGGTGTTAGGGTAACTTTCGATTATGGCCTAGGCGCATGCTCTTCAAGAACAGCTTAACCATGACGGCCGTGGCTCGCCCTCAAGTCAGCTCATGACGTCAACGAGAAGATATTGATGCAGCCCATCCTGACACTCGAGAGTGGGGCCTGAGGGCGGGGAGGGGAAGTGGCGTAACTCGTCTCGTCGCTTGTTACTGCCTTGTTACAGTATGTATATACGCCTTTATAAACTCCATTCATCTGTAAGATATTTATAATTTTTCCTTTATGCCAATTTATGTCTCCAACTAAGAGTAACACGCTAAATAAGAATCAGAGAATGTTCACTTACACGGATTCAGAGTGATAATATATAAATATAATTTCAAGTAATAAATACAATGTATAGAGTTATCTGTACTCATAAGATTATTTCTGAGGTCACAGTGAAATGTGGTATTATTAATTTTAAAAAATACAGTCTTAAAAAATGCTCTCTTTACCATGAACATCTCAAAAAGCGAAACAGATCGGTACTTGATTCAACAGAATATTTTCTTGGTTGTTTCACTGCTTCCATCGCAATGTCGGCTTTGCTTTCGAGGCCTAATGTGTTTAAACCGATTTAGGCACATGGATTGAGTAACACAAAGGATCTAGGATAAAAATATTTAGAATTATTAATCTTAGATGTACTCGGAGTGCAAGTAACGTTTGGACGAAACATAAACACGTTATTTGTCCGTAAAGTCAGTAATTTGACAAATATGCATCAGAAACCAATATCGATATGTTCCTTGTTGGTTCAACAATCTGACTGAGAACAATAGAGGTTCGGATTTATTTTACAGCCAATCGGTTTGTTTTGGCTGGTATTTTTTGGTTTTATTTTTTTTTGTACTGAGTTCCTTTATTGGAGAACTAGTGAACATATTTCAACCATTTAAATTTTATATTACATAATGGCAAAAATGAGTGTTTGCGGTATTTTTTTTAATGTAAGATATTCAAACTATTGTAATAGGAAGGATTTCTTTAAACGTTAGTTAATAATTTTTGTGTGGTAATTTTGAATTTCATTTCAGATATTGAGTATTAAACGTAGTTGACGGGCAGAGTTTTTTCAAATAGCAGTGCGTAGTATTACTGATTTTTTAAAAATACATTTTGTTTCAAAATTAAGTTTTTATATTATTAAATTATTTATTTTGACATTTATACCCCATTAAACTTCGTAGCTACAAGCATTTCTAGCAGAGGTGGTGAGAACCTTCATTAGCTCTGAATTGTCGTGTGTATATATGTATATATTATATTTACACACACATATTCTTCCAACAATTTTAACCAACATATATTTCTCTGATACCGTACTTGAACTTTTGCACAAAAATGACGGAGCATGATAAATGAACATGGCTAAAAATTTAATGGCGTAACATTGGGATGGAATAGGCTGTCCTTTAATTACTAACACACTTCTGTTAGTTTCGTGATTGGTTCACGTGACACGCTAATGGAAACTCTAGAGCCCAAGACAAATCTAACAAATAAGTACTCACCCAGTCAATGCCTGTCACTGACGTAACAAGAAGTCAACTAGTGATGTAATTATTATTGCACTACATAACCGCGTCAAGTATACATTACACTGATCTTGTCAATACCCCATGTGCAGAAATACATCTAGTTATCACATAATGTTCGCCACGACACCAGCCACCCACTTAGCTGTAGTGTTGTAACAGAAGTCTACCTCTCAGGCGCTACTACAACTCCCCACATATGTAACGCTGTGAGGGAAATGTTATAATGTAGCTATGTAGCTAGAGTAAGCTTCGTTGTACTTGTTTTTATCCTTGTGATATAAACCGTTACAAAAGTGAATATTATTCATATGCGGTTTATCTGGACGTATAACAACGCCTTATTACGCCAAAAATTAATTAGCTCAATAAAAAGGTAATTTCCTTATGAACACGTAATCAAGCATGTGTTGTATTGGTAAGGTGAAATTACTATTTATTGACACACAGTCATTTTCGTGGCAATCAGTCAAAAATGAAATATGTACAGTTCATAAAAGGGCTCAAGGTATCGTTTTATAGAGGCTACGTAGATGGTCAATAAATACATATTTCACAATAACTGATAAAGTACTTAATTTAAATCTTGTCTTGACTGCCCGCTGGAATTACGTACCAAAAGCAGAAAGAAATAAAAGTATGTTTCCTTACTTGAAACGTTTTACTGCACATGCAAATGATTTATACATTGAAAGAATAATTAATTTTATTTGAAATACACTTTAATATTTCATATAAAAGAACTACAAAATTAGTTGGAAGTGCCGAATTTATTGCTTCTAAATATATTAGTTTCATTAATGTACAAACTTAGGTAGCCGTATATAATATTTAGTTTTTTTTTTTATTTTATTTTTTTTATTTTAAGACGTTCCAGCCCATGAACTATAGTTGTTTTCATATTAATTGCAAATATTGTATGTGTGAATTTATATTTATAATAGTCTTTTTTAATTGTGTTACTATTATGTGCAGGATGTTAGCCGATATGTGTATATGTGTGTGTATGTGTGTGTATGTGTGTTTATGTAGGTATGTATGTATGTATGTATGTATGTATGTATGTATGTATGTATGTATGTATGTATGTATGTATGTATGTATGTGTATATATATATTACAACTGGCTGCCTAAGGTTAGTAAAATTTAACTATTTGTTGATATTTTTGTGAAGTGCTACATTGTTGTTGTCTTGCTTGTCACAAAATTAATCAATTTTTTTTTTAAGATTTTTTTTGTTTTGTGTATACGTAAATGTTTGCATATCTGCATAACAACGAGCTAGGACTTTGTGTTGGAAATATTTTTGAAAAATCATAAACTCTGTACGAGTGTTTATTAGTCGCTACTTCACACGAATATGTGAAGTGCTCTGTTTTTTTTTGTCATTTTTGTCATGTTATTCGTCATTAGTTTTTAATTATTTTTTTCTTAGTTTTTAGCAGTTCTATGTATATGTAATTTTATTTTGTGCATCTGTAAAAAATGGTTAAGTGTAAGAGAAGGCTACATGCCTTAACTTCGCCATTTGATAAATAAGACAATAAATAAATAAATAAAATAAAGAGAAGTTGAACTGCGGTGGTTAGACGACTAGTCCCCTATATGATGACAGGTGTTTCAATTCTGCCGGGTTTACCTAACTGTCGTGTGTGGGCGTTGAGACTGTGTGTGCAGGTAATTGTCTCAAGGGATCAGCCACTCTTCAGGCCTGCTGTATGCTCAGACACCGGTCCTACACTCACACATGAAGCACACACACCCTGTGGTTTTACCATGGCACTTCAAGCGGTGACCACATTATTTTATTTATAGACAGCGTAGTTCAAAGTCTAACGCTTGTTTCTATAGTTATGATTTTAGAATCCGATTGTTAATCTTCCAGATACGGCAGCCTGGGAAAACCATTTTTAGCCGTTTTGAGGGGCCAGAAAATAATGTTTCTAATTAACTTGCCGAAATTTGAAAACTATAGCGACATAGTTTTAAGTGTGTGTTCTTTTCGTAGATATGTAGATATAATGTGCGTCAAATAGTTTCGTCAGAAAGAGACTAGTCGTAATTCGCTGCAACGCATTTGAAGGGCAGGTAGGCAGGCCCCTTAAGGACACCGCCTACCTGCGCGTCAGAGGCTCAGGAGCAACAGAGCTATAAGGGCGACCTTGGAGCGCGCATCAAATGTCACATACAATGAGCCAAACACTGAACTAGAGTGCAAGATTCCTACCGATACATTTTTACTACGGGTTTTAAGAGGTGACAACATTATTTTATTGGTGGAAAGTATAGCAAATTTCAGGACACGATTCTGTTTGAGTTTCGTATACATCCAGTAAGAACATTTTTTTAAGTACGAAAGGCTGAAAGGCCGATGTTAGCTACATTGAAAGACTTAGAAACTGTTGCTAATGAGCGTGGTTTCCTTAACAATGATATACCGTCCTCGCCCGAAGTGATTTCTTTTCGTAAATTAGCACAATGGACACAAGGTGTAGCAGTTGAACTGTACATGGTTACGAACATACTGCAACGCATTTGAAGAGCGTTTTATGCGAGGCCCTTAAGGGAGACTGTTACACAATTTTATTGTATTTTCAGTTTTCAAGCCCCAACATTTATTCAGATTGCATTATTAAAATTTTATCTTCGACAAAGCATAGAATATATTGTTGATAAGCTTCTTGACGTACATAAAAATGTAATCTTTTAATTAATTTGTCATGCAGAAACATTGCTAGGGAATTGTAGATAAACTTTCAAGAATTCTCTTGCAATGATTCTGCACAAGTTAATGAAAGATTCTATTACTTTTCATGTCAAGCAGTTTATTGAGAATATATCCTATTCTTTGTCGAAGAAAACATTTCAATAATAAAATTTGAAAAAAATATATATATATATATATATATATATATATATATATTGCTCAAAAACAGAAAATAGAAGAAAATTGACTAACCCCCAACACCCCCCCCCCTTAATATCAGCACCTTGAAGAACAAGACAGTCGAGGAATGCTGTGCTTGTTACGATCAGATTACTAAAACCAACACAAACGAACAATTGATGTAGCTGGCGTTAACGTGATGTAGAATGTAATACACGATGTTTGCAGCCGCGGCTGCACGTAGGCCACTCGTGAAGAACGTAAAGACGAGGTACGCATGTGTATCACGTGCCAAGGTCAACCTTATCACCAGCCCAGGCCGGGCGATCACGTGAACGTGGCTTGGTTTATCTCCCGCGACCTATGACGTCACGCCGCGCTGGGATTGGCCAGGAGGTCCGCTCGTCCCATCCTGCTCGACCAATGGCGCTCCACGACCGCCGTGCCAGTTAGCGTGGAGGGCGTTGTACCAGTGGTTGTTCTTCGTACCCTGACACCCGCAACGCCCACGAGGAACAAAATATTTCCGAACAAACCTAGGCTACGCTTAGAGACCGATATTTTTGACGAATCCATTTTAGAACATACTATTACTCTTATTACAGTTCAATTATCTCACTTTAAATATTAGCAATCAAATAAACATTTCCTGGAAAGTTCTGAACCAATAGCAAAGAAGATTCAAATTGCAGACCCAATGGTTGTGTACCCCTGAACTTGTTAGTTGCATTTAACCACTCAGATCTGCACTATGAACCCGCAACATTCACGCGCATCTATCTGTGTTTGAATGCTACGACAATCTGAACCGTTATAAGGACATACTTAGAGACACTGGAAAATCGTGAAAATATTTAAAGTTAACATTGTCTCTAATGAACAGTAGTTCCTACTGTTATCTGAAGTCGCAATCTGTGACTCATGTAACAGTTTTGAAACGAGTCACACACGTTGTTCTGATGTACAGGTGTGTTGAAGGCATTAAAAGTGTTTCAAATAAACAATTGTCAAATTCGAAACAATAACTTCAGTGTTATAACAGCATATTGGAGTCTATCAAACAGTAAACATTAACCGCAGTTTTTCAGTGTCTGCGATACGCCATCTAAAACGAGTACTACTCAGTCAGAAAACCAGCTGTAGTCCGAAATATAACCTTAAATCTTTAATCTTAAAATAACCTCCAGAACCCAGTAACACATCGGAACTTACACGGTGTCCAGAAACAAATGCGTGGCGAGCTCACCACGTGATTCCTGGGATAAATTGCAGACGAAACTGCCAGTGACAAAATGTTGTAAGATGACATTTTTAATACGCAGTTTGGCAACACAGCTCTGTAGTTAGTCCTCTCTTGCGCTCCACAGATATTTACTTATCTTACTACTGCTGTTGTGACTTGCACATTATGGCTGCAGGTTCAAATCCCGAGCAGTCCAAACACGATTCTTCGTTTACTCGGCGTTTACCTGGACATGAAGCACAATATGGTGATTTCCCCGTGCAGTGTTGCCACATTGTAAACGTAATATGTCGTACAACATTTTGCCATTTACGTTTTGTGACATTTAGTTACTATGTGAAACTTTTCTTTCACTTTATTAAAGGATGAGACAAATTTGAAAACCAACCAGTATTTCTATTGCTAGAGCTACTGACCAAATGGAAACGAAACGCCTGTAGAAGTCATAAGAAAATATATTTAAACAGAATATACACAATAGGAATATAATGACTTCTACAGACAAATCAGGTTACTAGATAATGAAATAAGCAGAAATTATGGTAGTGTATGGAATTTCAGATGATGTGTTTTTACCGTACCAAGGTGATTAATTCGGGTACGAACCTGACCTTCTACGTAATTTTCTGAGTTCTAGAAGTTTCCAGAATCCTGTTTGTTCCCGGAACAGCATATAAACTTCTTTAAATTCTTTGCTAGCTCAGGTTAAGAAATCTCGGAGTCGATCTTAGGTTTTAGTTCATTTTGAAGTACGTTACACCCGTTGAGATATAAGAAGAATTATAAAGCTGTTCAGCATAATCAACTAATTTTTCGGGAATTTATCGAAAATTTACTGAGATTTTGTTCCAGCTCTTGACGAAGAACTAAACTTGACACGACGGCGTAGTTTGGGTGGGTCTTACCAAGGATGTGTTGTAGTAGGTCGGGACATCCCTCAACACTTATTCGACCACATCCTTCTCGTCCTTGGATGGCGACCACGTACTCTTGGTTCTTGTAAGACGACCGCGACCTCTTCGCCCTCGGATGAAGCTCTCGTTCCCCTCGTTCATCGAATGGTGGACCCGTCGAACTGAAGACCTCGAAGACCCAGGACAGCAACGAACACGAAGTGGACTATGGAATGGCCTAAACCATAGGCTCTTCTTTATAATTCCCTTGAATATCATTTTTCGGCGTTGACATAGTGGATAATTTCAAACGTATTTCTCCTGGTAGTACTCGTAGAAGCAAAATGAGACCTTTCTGACGACGCGTGGGAACCATTCAGCGTCTCGTCGAAGAAATCCTCATGTCTTCTTGACTACACGTCTGTTCTGCACCATTGACGGGAACGTTCTTCTTTTCCATAAAAATTTTCTCAATCGTTCTTCAACAAACTACTTCTTATGTTTTATCGTCGCAATACCAATTCCAATCAATACTTTCCTCGTAGTTAACCCCGGGTTTGTTCGCTTATATGACAGGATCAGGTCGTAACTCGCGATACAAAATAAAATATTTCTAGCATAGATATAAAAAGTGTAGAAGTCATTAAAGTTCCAAAATACAATACCTTATACATTCAATACATAGACTATCAAAACTTACATTCTTCCTGGCACGTGATAACTATGGTCATAGAATAGTAAATACCTAAGTGAATCGACACATAAATTGAAATTTATATTAATCTGTAACATTGGACAAAATGCTATGTCACAGATTATGTCTTCAATTTAGCCCACGATTCGTATGGCGAGCTTATTATGCGTTTGTTTTTACACCCTGAATGTATAATAAGAATGATACAGTTGTGGTGTTTGTAGACGACTGTCATGTTGTTGCGAGCCGCGACTATCTGAGCGATGTAAGATGATACACCGGCGACAGAACTAAGAGACCTCCGACTGCACTGTACGGCTCATGTTACCTTTTATGGCGCCGCAGCAGCCACCTACACGCCGCGATTATCGTGCTAGCAGTGTAAGCTGATATAGCAGCTGTAAGAATAAAGGAATCTCGGCGTGTATTGTGCTGCTCATGTTACCTTTCCGCGATGCGTGGTGGCGGCCACCTGCGTGTCTATCTCGGGTTTCGTGAAGACTCGAATAGCAGCAGATATCGTGGTCTAGAGTATTCCTGTGTGTACTCTCTTCTACGGGATGGTGCTTGACCCAGATACATCTTTCTAGGAGACTTGAGATAAAGACTTGTCACGAGGATTCTTCACTTCAGATTAATTGTATAAATGAGAGCCGTGGCAGAGACAAGAGAGTTTTGGCTGGCAGGTGTCTGGTGTGAGTTGTGGCGATAGTAACGGGTTGCGAGAATAATTCAGGAGTGTTCAGAGAGGTTGTCTGCGGCAACGAACAGTGCAACGACGGAGTTTTGGGGCCTCAAGAGGACTGTCGGTGTGTTGACAGTGGGTCCACCGTTTATAAATTGTGAGAAGGACGTTTCAAGTACAGAGAACTTGCATAGAGGACTACAATTTTATAATTTAGATATCATAGCCTTTATGTAAATAGAAGTTATTAGTATTGTTTGATGTTTTATTTAATATAATTTTGTCATTAGTGACAGACGTACATTATTTTGGTGTAGATAATTGTAAATGCAGTATGTTTATTTTCTTTTCTTTTATGAAAGACCTCCATCATCAGCGTACCTAGCCCCAAATTGTAGCAATATGTTCAGTAAGAAATAGTCGAATTCGCTTTGATCTAGTCAAATGGGGACACTCAGATAAATGAAATTAGAACGCCGAACATATAAACAGTAATTTCGATCACAAATTTAACCTCTCTGCCAATGAAACGAGATAACTGGCCATGAGATAATAAATTAATTAATTAAAGTCAGTATAAGCTATCGTCAACAAATGGACTGTAGTTGATATATATCGAGGATATTAAACCAAAATTACAGACAAGCAGAAAAAACAGGGCGTGTGAAAGGGTAGGCAGTCTATAGTTGGGAGGTCGCTGAGTGAGAACAATTTTCTGAACGAGCAGGTAAGGTGGTAAGCGAGCTTAACGTCTCATCGACAGCAAGGTCATTAGAGACACACGACATGGTACAACGGCAGGAGCTGAGAGATGAGTGGGCCATGGCCTTTGTTACGGAACCATCAAAGCATTCACCTGGAGCGATTTCCGACAGCCATGGAAAAAAATGAAATCAGGATGGCGGAGCTGGAGATTGAACCAGGGTTCTCCCGAATGCGATTCCAACGTGTTATCGTTGCACCATTTCGCTCGGTTATTCTGAACAAGGAGTTGGTATCTGTGAAAGAGGGTGATAAGTTCAAGACAAGCTTTGAAGGAAATATTTCCAGGTATGATGTCGTTATTGTTGTTTGTAGGTGGCTACACTGAGCTACTGGTTGAGTGGTTACGCCCTGGCATACGGCGAGGACAAGGCTGGGTTGATAGGACTGGGACCATGGTCGCCTGTCACCGCAGTAGACTGGGATCTCGCTGTGCAGGGATGGTGCATGACGTTGGTCTCTACAGGAGTATTGAGTATTGTCAGTGCATGCCGCCTGCACATTGTCTCTCACCTCGTCATAACTGCCGTCCATGCTGGCGTCCTACAACCTCTGCTGCTGCACTGGACCTACCACAATGAAGGCAAGTACAGTACATCGTGGCAAGGTATGGTGCATGACGTTGGTCTCTACAGGAGTATTGAGTATTGTCAGTGCGTGCCGCCTGCACATTGTCTCTCACCTCGTCATAACTGCCGTCCATGCTGGCGTCCTACAACCTCTGCTGCTGCACTGGACCTACCACAATGAAGGCAAGTACAGTACATCGTGGCAAGGTATGGTGCATGACGTTGGTCTCTACAGGAGTATTGAGTATTGTCAGTGCATGCCGCCTGCACATTGTCTCTCACCTCGTCATAACTGCCGTCCATGCTGGCGTCCTACAACCTCTGCTGTTGCACTGGACCTACCACAATGAAGGCAAGTACAGTACATCGTGGCAAGGTATGGAGAGTCGTCTCGGCTGTATGTACTTTGTGGCCACTATCGACTTGACATATTAGGTTACAATTTCCGATACGTAGAATGTGGGTTTCACGGCAGACGTTGGCGTTGGCCGAGGATTTTCTCCCGGCTCTCTACTCTCACATTCTATATTTTCGGCATTACAGTGTCTCATATATGTCAACCGTTGGTAACATTCTCAACAATTCTAGAAGAGTACCATAACATTATGAATATTTTACAACATTTAATATTATTCTTCAACATTCGAGAACATTCTAGGACCTTCTAGAACGTTCAGGAATTCTCTAGCGTTTGATTTCCAACTAACTTTATTTCGACACCCATTTGAAGCCCATATCTCCAAATCCAACCACTGAATTGCCAAACCGAATGCCATTGTTATTCGTAACAATAATATATTTTATAAACTTTCATATAATATGGCTTCATGGTGACGAGTATGACAAATATTTCTTGAGTATGAGTATTTTTATTTCTACTATGTTGGTACATTTCAGATGCTGTCTTTTGACACACTGTGAACTACACGGTAATAGTTTTGAATTTTATAACTCTTAGATAACTTGATAAAATTACCCAATACCACATTAAGCTTAGCAAAATTATGGCAGTGGGTCACAGATCCTTAAAAACTTTTCATAATATTAAACGGATATTATGTTGCTTATAACTTTCATTAAGCAACATTTTATTGGAGTGTCACACACTTAGCAAAAATCCAAACACAGGAAATTAGTCCAAAATACGTAACGTTTGCTAGGATACGACCCATTTACTTGACGGCGTAACAAAATAAAACTGCGACGAGAGTTCACACCAAAAACAAATGAATAGGATTTGTGGCTTTCCTGGATAATTACAGAAGCCTCAAAACATCGCGTCCACCACACGCACAAACAGCAAGTGAAGCATTGGTGGTATCACACGAACATGTTAAGCCGCAAGGACACGTGACCTATGCAACTCGAGGACACAGCTGCACAGATATATAATACAATTACGACAAATACTATTTACGGGATGTACAAAAGCTCTACATTGATTGGAGACATACCACAAGGAAGTGATACGCAAAATTCCTTTACATAACAATGTAAATTACTCTTACGCATTACCAAAAAGTACTTCCCATAATTGAGTGAAATTGGTAAAAGGAAGGACGATTCTCTTCGATGACCTTGGATAGCAAGTCACATAGAGTCGTTGTTACCTAGATATGATGCTCAAAATTATTCGATGAAAAATTATTTTGACTTATATTAAACTTATTATGATTTGGTAAATACACCTTTCATTTTAATTAGTAAAACATATTAGACACGTAATTAAAATATTTATTTAACTAACTCAAAAATAGTGTCTGTTCTCCGAAAAAAATTATATGCACATAAAAATTATCTCAATAAATATTTATACAATTATCAACCCAAACATAAATAATCTTGTACTAACTCTGAACACTATATTTAAATATTAATTTCAATTTTACAACACAGAACAATTTCATGTCAATGTGAATGTTATAATGATGTGTTAGATTGGGGTATGATCGCCTTTAACATTTCCTCTAATGCCCCTGGACACACTACAACCAGTAGCGAGGAGAATATTCTTCAATAACACTATATCTGGCATTGTAACATACGTGCATTGTTTGTGTGAGGCAGTTACCTTAATATCACCAGCGCAGAGAGTGTATATACAGCTTGCTATAAAACACGACCATGCATCGCAACTGACAGAGCATAGCAGGACTGGACACTTCTGTGCTTTATTATTGGCTATGGTGGAGACATTACTGTCAGCGCTACCTTGGGGATGGGGGAGGGAAAGCGGAGCAAACATAATGATGCAAAATTAGAATTGAAGGGCTAAGAAGCCAAGAGGGTGTAAGTGACATTCATAACATCTTTGCTTCTCACACTAACAGCATATTTTATGTCAGTTGTGTTTGTAAAACATCACCAAATTATGGCACAAGAGACTGTCACACATACCTCTCGGCCACATAATTATTAACCTCACATTTTAACTACCAACATATGCACTAAACTCATGTTTCATGAAAAGGCACTTGTACCTCTTGTCTCCTAAGCCCTTCAATTCGTGATGGTGGTATTTTTAATATTTTTTTATTACAAATTATAAATGAACAATGATAATTTACACAATTAACTGTGTTGAATACGTTTGTATAGTTTCCAATATTTTCAATGCTGTAAATTGCTTTTTTAAACTATTGTGTTAAATAATACAGTATATTCTTAGTAAATTGGAGTAATTAGGACGAAAGTTTTTCCATTTCAAGCAAAGTCTTGATTATTAAAATTAATTTTTTGGGCTGTAATGCAGCAAAGTATATGTCAACAAAGTACGTTTGTTAGTTATAACACTTGTTTATTTGCTGTAAAGTATGTGCATGAACTAAGATTAACAGCCTTAGATATTAGGTTGATATCTGTATACACAGCATTACATTTATGACAAGAATGAACTGGTTCGAATTGAATATTTACATCCTTTGGTTGGATGCCTGGTTGCTGAGCTTCATGAACGATTATACTGCATATATATATTACACAAAATACAAGAACTTGATTTTAACTATCCATTACAAACAGAGCTAATTGAAGAGAAAGTTCGCGATATAGTAGGACGTTTTAAGGCAATGTTATTGAATATTTTTGCTTTCATTTAATATATATTATTCCCCCTTGTTAACAAGAATACTTTCCATGTGACAAACAAACACAGGGTATATATAATTTGAATTATCTCAAAAGTTGAAGCGTGACATCACAGTAGGATATATTTCTAAGTGCTTGACGACATGTTCGCATGATGTTATTAAGTGCTCACTTAACAGCCACACAGAAAAAAACTGTTTTGTGGTGGCGACAAACATTTTTTGTCAATATGGACATCATTAAATTATTTTGTAGTGGTTAAAAAATTTTTTGTAGTCACTGCAAAACTTTATTGGGGACAGCAAAACGTTTTTGCGGTCACTACAAAAAAATTTGGTAAGGTCCATTTGACAAAGTATTTTGTGGTGACTAAAACATATTTTTTTTTCTGTGCAGTATCCTGTACTACGGTTTGTTATAGTGAGGTACTATTTAATCCAATATATCACCTTCTATATTCGTATTGTAATGTATTGCTACAAGTTGGGGCTAGGCACATTAGAGATGGAGGTTTTTGATAAAAGAAAAAGAATAAATAAAGCTAACGTATTGTATTTACAATTATCTACACCAAAATAATCTCTATATGTCACTAATACATAATTACTATTAAATAAAACATTAAACAACACAAATAACTATTATTTACATAAAGGTTATAAAATATAAGTAATATATTCACAGTCATACATGCAAGTTCTCTGCTCTTGAAATGTCTCTCTCACCATAGACAAATGGTGGACCCACTGTCCTAGAACGAGCACCGATGAACCTCTTGTAGCCCAGAAACTCCTTCGTCACTCTACTTGCCGCAATCAACCTCACCGGACGTCCTCCAACACTTCTCGCAACCCAATTCTTCTCGCAACCCAATTCTTCTCGCAACCCAATTCTTCTCGCCACTCGTCACTATCACTCCAACTCACACCAGATACCTGCCAGCCAAATACTCTCCTGTCTATCAGTCATATCCTTACTCTAAAGTCTCAAATTCTCTCGGCAAGTCATTATCTCAAAGCTCCTAGAAGGTCAAGCACCATCCTGCAAAATAGAGCAAGCACAGGAATACTCTAAACCATGATAACTGCTGTCACCCGTGATAGACATGCAGGTGGCCACTGCCGCACGTTGCAAAAGGATAACATGAGCAACACAGTTCACGTCGAACATCTTTACTCTTACCTCTGCTATATCAGCTTACGCTGCTCACACGATAATCGTGGCGTGCAGGAGGTTGCTGTGACGCCACTCAAGGTAGCACGAGCCGTACAGAGTACACGGTGGTCTCTTATCTCTGCCGCCATTGTATTATCTTCTTACACCGCTCAGCCAGATAGTCGCGGCTCGCAACAATGTAATACTCCTGCCACAATAAGTATAATGTATGTCAAATTTAATAAGGGCTTGTACAGAACGTACACATACATATGAGAGTGCCATCAGTGATACAATCAATTTCATACGTCCACACAGTGCTGGGTTGATGGACGACATACGACATGTTGAACTATGAGTGTAAGTAGTATATACCGTGGCAAGCTCTATATCCAGTCTTAACTAGAATTGAAAACTCCAGAGATGTAATACATTGGCTGTTCATAGAGGCTACACAACATACTACTAGATAGTTGTTGTGGGGTTCTTGTATGATTGCTGACGTCATATCCTGTCTCTCTGTATCTGGCAGCAATATGTAATCAGTTGAGAGTGTACGTCTAGTGACTGATAGTAGTATACGTGTTGCAGGCTGGCTGGCCCAAGGCAGTCTACTAGGACGTCGTGTGTCCTTCAAGGATGTGGGAGGCGGTGCTACTGTACACACGGCCTCAGGCGCCGTGGCTCTACTACTGGAGGCGGCCCTGGGGCGGCGGCTAGCCACGGCGACAGAGCTGGACCCTGGCTGGAGGCGGGCAGCACAGTCCCCAGCCCCCGCCGCCCCCGGATATGCCCTCGTTGCATGCGGCCTGGTAGCGCTGTCTCTTCCTGTCCCCGGGTACGCTGAACTGCGGCCGCCCCCGCACAACTTCGCGGCGGCTGTGGTGGTGTGCTCGGCCCTGGGGGCGGCGGGGGCGGTGCTGGCAGAGCTGGTGTTGATGATGGTGGCGTGGCGGGGTCCACTAGACTACTGGGCTCCTCTCAAACTGATGCAGGCTACAGTGTGTGGAGTAGTTGCCGTGTCGTCAGGTGCAGATGTCTACACACCTGCGGTAAGATGACATCCTGCTCTCCTGTTACTCTATGCTCGCATATAGCTCTTCTTACACAGCACGTATAGTGGTTAGACCACTTGCCTCCCTACACGACGGTACGGGCTCCACTCCCGATACTGTAGCATGTGGGCAACGTGGCTGTTCCTTTGTATCTTCACTCTGCCTTTGATTCATGCATCACATCATTCGTTCCAACGCTGAACACCTTGCTATGATAACAAGTAATGGTGTCAGGGCTTTTTTTTAACAGCTGGAGGCAATATGATAGGTAAGCCATACGGGAAGACTGGTGCGTGCGTCAATAGTTACACCACCTTTGTTGGGTTTAGTGCAAGGCCATCATTAAGTTACGGTAGTTTCCCCGCTACTTGGTTTTTAGAAGGCGAATCGAGATTTTTGACATTTCATGCTCTAATTGATAGTTTACTACACTTACTACATTGTTAGATAATATGGAAGTAATATATATAATCACAATGTAAGATTGTAGAAGTGTAAGGCCTAGATGAGCGGAAGACATAAGGACTACACAACACGCACATCGCCCTTCACTCTAGCCTCTAGACGCAAGTCACTAAACTGGTGTGCTGTCTTCTCACCCACAACTCGCTTATATGAGACATTTTAGTGCTGACTCCATCGTTATATGAAGAGTCATTAAAGATAAATGTGCGTTGCAAACTCCTATGCCATTTACAAAATACACCAGTACTTTCATACTTAAAGAACCACAAAAACACAAAGGTTTCATTAATTTTTCGGCAATATAAAAATAAACTTTACTGATACACGGAGAACCTAAAATTAATATACACGTGTGTAACGTCTTTGAATGTTACTACAAAGCAGACATTACTCGTGTGTGTTGAGCAGTTTTATAATTATCTTGTAACGGTCGAATCTCAGTGGACAGAACAGACGGCCACATTAATGCTCACATCACCTAATCAACGCATACTGTTATAGTGGTAATACTTGCACTTAATTTCTCTTTATTCAGTTAACTTTATATTTTATTATGTTCTGTCAGTTACTAATATGATGGTGAGAATAAAAAACAGATATATGTATATAATTTTAATTAATTAGTATAATTTTGGAGATTTAGATCGTAAATATTTCACAAAACAAATTACTAAAGTACGCTGAACTATAATATTGAACTGCAAATTAATGTTAATGACAGCAATACACTTTAATGAATTGCACGGAAGTTCATTAAATTGTTTGTATGTAATTTTATGATTAGTTTTATGACACAATTCTAGGCACAGTAGAGAAAAAATTATGTAAAGCGAACGGATTATCGCTACCAAAAGATTTCTTCAGGTGCTATGACTTCAAGGCACACTCGAGCTATTGTATTCTCTTGATACTAATACATTTCTTGAAATGTGTATTACACCAAATTTATTACTGACATTTTCGTAATTTTGTTATAAAATAAAATATTTTTGTTTAACTCTATTCTTCCACGAACAAACTTCACGATAATCATTTTCTGTTATCTTTCTAAGAAAAGTGAAGGATGTGTGTGGGACAAATCAGTGGCGAACACGTATTTCTTTCAACTCCGCCTTCGTCGAGACAGAAATACACTAATTGCTCAAGAAAACCAAATAGGAGTTATATTTTTGCAAAGTTAACAGTCGCCACAAATACTGCAATGTTTTGACACGTTTGTCAGGTACAGTGCCGAACATACGACACATTTTAAGTTCAATACTGAGTGAGGATGAAAATAAGAAGTAGTGGGTAAAAAATATTTAAAATTAAAGTTTGTAAGAATGATATTGCTTGAGTTTTTACTACACATATCTTCTAACATTCTTACATAATAAGCAATTTTGCTTTTGTGAATCAGGGATTTGAGCTAAGCGTCTTGATAGTATACTAATACGATGCATAGCTCGAATCACTGATTTAAAATTTACGTTTAGTTTTATCTAGTCTTGTAACAGTAAACAGTAATGTGGTTAGGTACGCTCAGTTCTCCCAGCGAGAGCACGACTTTGAATTTCAAACAATGTCAGGGACAAACAATGGTGAAGAAATACTACAGTTATCAGCAAGCCAGTTCATACACAAAATATCCAGTAGCAATGTTAATATAAATTCAAATAATTCTAGTAATGATTGAAAGTCTTTAAATAAAACTGTGAACTGGTTAAAACGTAGCGCTAAATGTAGATGCTTCACACCAAAATGTCTTCAAAACAAATTACTTTCGACTTACATCTTGCTGAGCATGAACGTAGATAAATGTGCAAGTTTAATTTATCCTATCGAAGATGTAATCAGACTTCCCTCGAGTTAATTCTTCTGAAGAATAGTTCACAACGTGTCAAATACTTGGTCACTTAAATAATTAAACGCTAACCACGACAAATATCTCTACACGAATAAAACTGCAACTCACAATGAAAGGTAAAATGTTCTGGCTAGATTATACACTGAGTTAAAATTCGCTAGTTACTCTAGACTGCAGGTTGACATAACAAGAAAAAACTGAATGTTTAAGTTGGCTTTTAAAACTGGCGTTTGCAAAATACAGTTAGAATTTAATGGTTTGTGGACATACGCCATTGCTCATGGTTTGATGATCAAACCTGTGTTGAAAGACAAAATAGGAGAACGAACAAGAAAAAACAAATATAAAACGCACAAATATAGCAATCCCAGAGAAATACTGTCAGCTTTTTTTTTTTTCAAAATAATTGTTATATTAGACAAAAAAGAATTCTAGAGAATTCTTTTTTGTCTAATATAACAATTATTTTGGGGAAAAAACTGACAGTATTTCTCTAGTATTGCTTTTTTTTTTGTGTAGGTTGTACAACAACACGCCTCAGTAGAACTGTAAAATGAAAATCCTGTATAATTTGTTTCTCGGTGGTGGTAATTGCTTTTTGGACCATCTGCCTTGTAAGTTTACAAACAAAGTTTTCTTTTCAATACTTAAGTTATCTTACAAAATAAAAAAAAACTTGCGTTAACTATGTAGGTACTATCGTAAGACACCACAGCCTCTCTACTAATTATGGTAAGTATTATCGGCTATGACAGAAAACGAATTTTATGCCTTTTCACCCCTTCAGGTGTCGAAATTAGAAAAATCTTAATTTCACACCGTAAATATACGTACAAATATCCAAGTGAAATGAAAATCACGACGATAGACCTTTCAATTGAAGCAAAATTGATCATTCATTAAAAACCACATATCACCCTTGTACAGTACTAAGAGTTCAAATTTCGAAAAATCTTAAAATCTTTTTACGGCAATTTATCTAATCGTCGTCCTGCAGCAAAAATAAACTGAATATCTCAACGGTGTATATATATATATATATATATATATATATATATATATATATATATATATATATATATATATATATATATGCACTGAACTAAGCGCAATAGTTATAAACAAAACTGGAGTTGAGACTAAAACTGCAGGATTGTAGTACTTCCATTCAATTAACAATTCAGTAAGCATAAACCAAGAGCAGAGTAGAATCACAAGGTAGCTTGTCCTAAATGTCCCGTAACATACTTAAAATGAAAAGATTGATTAGGTGTGTGTAGATCCAGAAGT
>PNEQ01069521.1:0-11336 GCA_003012365.1 Medauroidea extradentata | reverse complement strand
ACAACTTCAAACCACTCAATCATGCAGGCACCATTGAAGCAAGAAGATTAAGCAGTGATAAAGAACCCTCCCTCACTTTCAACCTGAGAATGCTCCCTCAACTTTTGGTGAATGCTGGTGATATGTATTCTGGATGTTTTGTCGCTTGCAAGTATGATAATTTATGGTATTTTGGAATGATAACAGAAATTAACCAAGAGGAGGGAGATGCTTATGTAAAATTTCTTCACCCGAATGCTCCTTCACCTTCATTCTAGTGGCCTAGCCATGATAATTCTTGTGCAATACCTTTTCCTCATATTCTTGGTATTGTACAATCTCCCAGTACAACTTCTGGCAGAACATACAACTTTCCTAGTGAGTGTATAACATTGACGGAAGAAAAAATGAAGACCACACAGATTAAACTCGGATAATAAGAGACAGCATTGAACTATAAAGGTAATCAACTATTCTGTGTAACAATTAGCAACATCATATATACTACATGTATAAAAAACAATTTTAGCATAAAACATAGGCTACATAGAATTTAATTAATTATTGCATTTTGGATGATTGTATAATATGGATTAAATAATTTTTAATTATTTTTCCTAGGTCCTACAAAATATTTACTATAGTTAAAATTTTATGACTAAGTATTTTGATCGTTTCCTTCAAATACTGTTAAAACTTAAAAGTCTTAACTTTGAGGAAAATTACTATAATAACTAATACAGTAAACCCTCGTTTTATCGGACCTCCATTCAACGGACTTCGGATTTAACGGACAAAATCTGGCGATACAAAATTATTCCACCGTCGGGTCTACTTGTCACATGCAGCACAAGACCTACCTGGTTATTGTGCTTTGGTAAGTGACATCAGGCGCGTGCACAGATAGCCGCGTAAGACGGTAGACAGAGCTATTTTTAATCGCGCATTGCGGTACGTGCCGTGTCCGGTCAAGAATGATTGTCTACCTGAATTTTCTTTACTGAACTGTAAGATCAACAGCGCAAGACCTACCTGGTTATTGTGCTTTGGTGAGCGACATCGGGCGCGCGCACAGATAGCCGCGTAAGACGGTAAGCAGAGCTAATCCATCTCTCATCAGTGTTTTGACATATCCGGACAAGAACGACTGTCGTGTCTACGAGAGTTTTTAACGCAGTTGATGTACGCGATAAAGATTATGCGTTTTTTTAAATGAAAAAGTGCCTGCAACAGGACAGAAAAGAAATACACCCTAGAGTAACTTTGAAGTCAAGCAAAAAATTTGAACTAATATAAAAGGTAGAAGGCCGGTGTTTCGGTAGCAAAGTTGTGTGATGATTATGGTGTCAAGAAACAAATCGAGTCGGACATTGGTAAAGCAAAAAACAAGTTAAATAGTTATGTGTTGAAATATGATGAACAAAAAAAATGGCACTGTTGAACCCAGGAAACACGTGAAACTTGCTATCGCATCTTCACACGACGAGGCAATGTATGTTCAACAACGCTTGTGCAGTGTAAATGTGGGAAGTGTAGAAAGATGAAATCTGCTGCGGACAAACTAGCGCAACACATTCCTTTCTCACGCTCAGCATTTCCGTCCCTTGCCCTTCAGAAATTCTCAAGGACGGCGGCTAGATTATTATCTCACAGACACTGTATATGATACTGCGTTGCGATGCAAACAGCTGTAGTTTAGATGGACATTTTTTATTTGTAATATATTTAGTAAATAAACACTTTACTGTGAAATACAAAGCAGTAGTTCAAGTTCACGTGTCACATGTTACCACACAACGTAACACGAAACCAAGCTGATAGCAAGCAGCCACCTGTCCCTCCCCTTCTACTCTTCCCCCGCCCACCATCCTTGGTTATCTCAATGAGCGGACAAAGGCACGTGCTTACCTTTCTACTCCCGCCAGTCAGCACAAACCTTCCCCCTCGTACACTTCCAGCGATTTGACCACAACAAACACGTTGCGTTACTACGCGTATCACACTGCTATAAATCTATCTACTTGTCTATTTTTGTGTGCCGATTTTGGTACTTTGCGATTTACCGGACATCTGATTTACCGGACCACACCTCCCCCCAAATAGTCCGGTAAAACGAGGGTTTACTGTAATATGTTAGATTTAATGTTAAACATCTTTTTTGCATTGAATTTTTAATGACAAGTATTTTTTAGTCACACATTTGCACAAAAATGCTACTTACTACTATATTTTTCAATTTAAAATTTAAAAAAAAATTTATAAGGAGTAAATAAACCACCAATTTTATTCTTTGTGAAGAAAGTACATGTCTTTGCAACCATTTTGAACATCAGAAACGTTGGGTTCAGTCTTGCCCACATTTTGAAAATCAAGATTTTCTAAACATCCATTTTCCACATAAAAAAATCAATAATCAAATGCTTAATATTTTTTTTTTTTTTTTTTTTTGTAATTTGTAGTATATCTTAAGAAATGGGGTATTTTTTTCTGAAATCCTTATAGTTTCCTTGAACTTTGTGAATGATTTCAAAGACATCTTATTATTTATAGTGGAGAAACAAAATAAAATGTGAGTACATGTGACTTACATTGAGTCCCTCGTGAGAAATTGAAAATGCAGATATCATCAAATTTCAAAAATCTGTAAAATGTAAACTATTAGAGATACAATTGAAATATTTCAAGGGGTTTCTGTTAACAATAAAGGGAATGAATAGAAAAAGTTTCATTAAAATCTAAAGTGGTGGGTGACATGACCTCGTTGAATTGGCATGGAATGACTCGTATACAAATGCAAGCCTAAGAGGCAAAGACTATGATGTATACATTCCTGTACTTCTCAGATTTGTTATTTTTGTAGGCTTAGTGACATATGTTCTTGTGAACATATTTTGCTGGTAAATCGTAATTTTTTTGTCATTAAATAAGGTGCACAATAATGTATGATTTCAAGGCTATATTTCATAAGAGTTGAATGATTGCATAGACAGTACCATAATTGAAGTTTATGATAATAACACCCTAACATAAAAGATTTGGTTAAGGTATCCGAGGATTACCTGATGAGTTTCATAGTAACATTTTAATAAATTTCTTGATTAAGTAAAATTTTTATAATTTTGTAGTTGAGGGATGATATTATTTTGAGATTTTATTAATCAATGATTTCGTTAAGGAGCTTTGGTATATTTACTTAAGTAAAGATATTTTAAAGGGTGTAAGACGTTTTGTCGAGGAAGACATGTTAAGGAATATTTTAATGAAAAGTACATAATTGGTTTTAAAGAGTAGGGAATGTACAGAGGTTATGTCGAAAAGGTTCGATAAGTTCCTCGATTAATGTATATGCGTACCTTAAGTAACAAACATATTTTCTTTGCTGTGTTTGTAATTATGAGGGAATGTACAAGTGTATGAGAAAATGTACTGAGAATATTGGCAGTGGCCAATTCTTTGTAAAATTAATTAATGAATCTGATGTTGGTACATATACTGAAGTTAATAATTGTAAGTGAATTAATACTGTCTTTGCTTCTGCATAAATATTAAACTTTTAATCATTTTTCTTAACATTTTTCATTTATGAGAAGATATTTTTTTTCTTACAAACATTTAAGAAGGTTGTAAGATTTTCATTATTTACCTCAACTGAGCAATTATTCACGGTGAATAATTAATTATTTATATGAATACTAATATCAATAATAATCCTTTAATTAATATTGAATATTAATAAATGTGTTGAGGAAAATAAACAGACTTCATTTTCTTCAGCTTCAAAAATTAATAGTACAAATAAAATGTATGAAGAATTTTTAGGCAATTTTATACATTTAGATGGAAATTTTTAGCAATTTACTAAGAAAAAGAAGGGTAATGAAACTTCTTGTTTGCACGTATGGTGGGGACAAGTATTTTAATTTTGAGGTAAATAATGAATTTTAGTAATTTACAAGTGACATGGGCTTAACAAAATGAAAGAATAGGTTTAAAAGAAAAACATTTAATGACATTTACATGAGGTATTTGCATTTTAATATTTTGATCGCAAAATTATTGGGTTGGAAAACGTTACTAATAAATCATTTTTGTTTTAATAGTAGTAAAAGAGGAGATTCAAGGGTTGAGTGTAGTAAGTAAGGTGTTAGCGATGTTGAAAATAGGTCATGTGTGGTGTAAGCGAGTGTAATTGTATGTTCATGCAAGTCGTGCGGTTACAAAGTTTAAAATGTTACAAAAGAAGTGTATGTCTCGCCCACAATTGTGTATTTTCTCACTAACCACAAGGGGTTTTGGACAGTTGAAAGTTAACCCTTTTTTTACTTCCTGACCTAAGAGGTTCCTGGCAGTTGAGGGTAAGGGTTTTTATGGTGTTGACCGAAGAGATTTCAGGCAGTCAAGTGTTACACTGAGAGAAAGAATTGTTTCATTATACTAAATATATTTGTTTGGGTGACGTTTGCTTCAGCTAAATAATATATTGTTCGTAAGACCAACTTTGGAGTCCTCCAAACAAATTTAATTATTTCCCTCGACCAAATTATTCATTTAAATGCACTTTGTTTGTGCCAAACGTATATTTGGTTACTACAGGACGTCGAATAAATATTTTGTGTAAACAAACAACTCGTTACAACTTGTCAACAAAATAATATTGTTTGTTATAAGTGAAGTGCTTTGAACCAACCATTTTTTTTTTCGATGGAGTAAATGATTTTGTTGGCGAAACTAAATACATTTGGTTGACTTGCGGAAGATGGCAGGCTGGCGTACGTAAGCGATAAGATGGCGAACACTGTATACCTCAACATTCAAAATATAAGTTTGTGCGACAAGTAGGACGTCTAAACTGTTAATCAGCATAATTCTAGTATCTTAATTTTAGCTATAACAATTTCATAGTGGTTCATTCGATTGATCACATAAAAAAATTCAATAAACTTGAAAAACACCGCAGCTGCACGACTCGTTCTTTGTGCTGCGGCCCTATGGTGCACGACTTAACTATTCCTATACAAATACAGTGAAACCTCGTATTTACGTTACCGTTATTTACGTTTTCCCGCGAATTGCACTTTTATCTTCAGGTCCCGTTTGTCTGCCATTTAGTGCAATGTTACATTTTCCCGCATATCACATCATCTAAATTTTATTTTTCCCGCTGTTTACGTTTTTCGTTCACGTTTTCGCCATCCGAAGACAATAAAAACACGAGATTTCAAAGTCATAAATAACAAAGAAAGGACATCTAAACTGGTTTGGAAATAGACCAAAGAAAAACCAGCACAACAGGTTGGTGATAACGTGCAAAGCCATAGGAGAATGACCGTGATCGCGTGTAATGCTAGCGCTCACGGCACAATAAATTCAAGATGGTGGCAAGAAAACGCTGCTGCCGCTAGCGCTATCGATTGTCTCTGACGCTATCGAGATATATTCACGTTAGCAACATTGATCTCTTCACGTACGTTCGTTTGTCTTTGAGAGCGCAAATAACGGTAACTTTAACCTAAAATTTTCAAAACATGTTTGAAAATGTTTATTACAAACAGTTGTGTTTTAAATCATTTCCATTTTAGTGCAGCGTGTTTTAGATTGTTATAAAACGGTACTGTAATCGAAAAAAAATAGCTGACATTGTCGATAAAACAAAAACAGATACTGTAATAATGGAGAAGTGTGATGAGTTCGTGGGAACATGTGTTGATCTGAATAATGAAGAAATGTACATTCCCATTCAAATGCTTACCGTTTTTGTCTAAATTCATGATAGCATTTGCAAAAGAAATGGTAAAATGCGGAACAGTATTTACCAAAAGAAAAAAAAAATAAGATCTAACATTTTAAGATGTTCTCTTGGTATGTGCACGTGCAATAAATCTTCCTGTAACAGTATATTCGATTCTGATATTGGTAACTTACACTGTACCAAATTTTATGTGACAAAATATGACAAATACATAGCTCGCATGAATACTATCACTTTGATTTTACCTGTAGAGAGTTTTTTAAGCAACATGAAAACAAAAGTACTAAATAAGGTAAGCTGAATAGTTTTTTGAGATTTCCCTTCATTTACACTTTCCCGCTATTTACACTTTTTCGCCCTGTCCCCCTGGAAAGTGTAAATAAGGGGTTTCACTGTAACAATCTCGCAGTCATAGAAGCACTCGTAGCTCAGTTGGTTAGGCCATGCATTGCAAGTGTTAAGTGAAGAGATAATGAATCAAATCCGGGAGTGGCCATACTTTTTTTTTAGCTCCTAAAATTTTAGAAATTTTTCAAGTTCATAACATATAATTTTTTTAGTTCTTAAAATATTGCATGTGCATTTGATATGGCCAACAAAATATTTTTATGTCCAGCTAAAAATTTGATACTGCTAACAAAATTCAGCTATTTGCCTCAAACAAATCAAGGGAACAAAATAATTTGGTACGAGCAAACAAATATTTCTTTGCCCCTATACAAACAAATGATTTGGTTGATTCAAACAAATTTTGTTTGCACCAACAAAATTTTTTTCTCAGTGTAAATGCATTGTTGGTGTTTGGCTGAGAACGCCATGTATATTAGTTAGAGTGTTACTGAATGTTATATGTCTTATACCCTTGTCATCTAATGCCATTTGGATTATAGAAAGGTTTGAATTTAAATTTCATTGTTTCATAATGTGACCAATGTTTTATTTTATTGTTTGTGAGCACGTAGTAATACCATAACAACATAGAGGAAAACAGGAACAAAATATCTAAAACACATTCAATTATTGTAAGTAAATACAAAAAATCAATTCTTGATAGCAAGAATGAGAATCGAAAGCATTGAAAGATACATGAATATGGCAGTTGATTAGGTTAAATGATGTAATGTGTTTTTTTATCCTGGCATTATGTGCTATCCATTTATTTTTGTTCATAATCTATAATAATGAAACAAAGATTATATAACTTAATAAAGCACAACAAAATAAGAATGAAGAATTCTATGTTTGTAATGACGTTATGACATATAGTTTACCAGAACTGGTGTCTTGGCAAATGACGCACAGTAAATTTTCATTACACGTCATGTAAAATGCAAGGAACAAATCCCATAATCCAGCATAAACCACCACTGTTTGTATCACAACGCAGTATCGCACACCGTGTCAGTGAGATAATAATCTACCTGCCGTCCTTGGAAATTTCTGAAGGGCATGGGAGGGAAATGCTGATCATGAGAAAGGCATGTTTTATGCTAGTTTGGCCAGAGCAGATTTAATCTCTCTACACCTCGCACATTTACACTACACGAGCGTTGTTGAACATACACTCGAGCGTTGTTGAACATACACTGCCTCGTCGTGTGAAGATGCAGTAGCAAGTTTCATGTGTTTCCTGGATCCAACAGTGTCAATTTTTTTTGTTCAACATCATATTTCAACACATAACTCTTTAACTAGTTTTTTGCTTTACGAATGTCCGACTCAGTTTGTTTCTTGACACCATAATCATCAATCACACAACTTTGCTACCAAATCACCGGCCTCTTTGAATATTCTATTAGTTCAAATTTTTTGCTTGATGTTAAAGTTACTCTGTTTCTTTTCTGTCCTGTTGCAGACGCCATTTCATTTTAAAAAACGCGTAATCTTTATCGTGCACGTACATCAACTGCGTAAAAAATTCAAGTAAACACGACAGTTGTTCTTGTCCGGACATGTCAAAACACTGATGAGCGACTAGCTCTGCTAACCATCTTACGGGGCTATCTGTGCGTGCGTCTGATGTCACTCACCAAAGCACAATAACCAGGTAGGTTTTGCGCTGTTGATCTTACAGTTCCGTAAAAAATTCAGGTAGACAATTATTATTGCCCGGACACGGCACGTCCCCTGATGCGCGATTAAATATAGCTCTGTCTACCGTCTTACACGGCTATCCATGCGTGCGCCTGACATCATTCACCAAAGCACAATAACCAGGGAGGTCTTGTGCTGCATGTGATAAGTAGGCCTGACTGTGGAATAATTTTGTATCGCCAGATTTTGTCCGTTAAATACGAAGTTCGCTGAATGGAGGTCCGATAAAACGAGGGTTTAATGTACTTACCTTTAAACAGAAACAATTAATGAAGAACTATTTATTGAAGATGTGTGGTAATGTAATTAAAGAAAGTAATAAAGGTTAATTTACATTTAGTAAAAAATAGCAAATGTGCCAGGAAATTTTAAATACAGTGGAACCTTATGGATTAAGTAACAAAGCCTTCGTTGCCAACAGTCAACAGCCCTGAATTATTAACGCTTAAAAATCCTAAACCCTGTTGATATACAGAAAAATAACTTTCACACGTGGTACTTCGCCAGCATAAACTTTAATGGCTGCAAAAACAGTGAAAATGACAGGGGAGAAATTACTACATCTTAAATAGAAAATTTGAAGCGAAACATGAATGATAACACGCAAAGCATTTACGTTACTACTTTTTTATCACTGTTTTCGAAGTATGCTATATCGTAAATTATTATGTAAATACAAATTGTTAAGTATAGTGGAGGTTCAAAATAACCAAATTGCAGAATTTATGCCATTTTTTATGCAAAAAATATCTAGCCGTTGAAGAAATAATAAATTATTTTGGTGACTAATGTTGTTTTGTAAACATATAGCCCCATTCCACTCATATATAGGTATTTGTGGGTTATATATGCCAAATCAAAACATCAAATGTAACTAATGTATAGATTTTACACCACTATGTTAAAATATTCGTATACAGAAATCATTTTATTGAAATAATTAAATAAAGTACAATAACTTGCTCACATTCATTACCGCTGAAATATTTGTTGGCGTGTAAAAAATTAGCAAAATTTATAAAGAAATGACACGAAAAATAACAAAAAAATTAACAAAACCACCTCATTACGATTGATGAAGTTGTGGGAAAATTTTCACAAAAAAAAAAAGGTGTGTCTACATATCAGTGTTGTAGGATAGTCTCCATTCCAGTAAAGCTTCTCAACTGCAGGACACAGTGCCTTAGTAAAACGAGGTCCCAGCATGGGGCTGGCTTAGCAGGAAGTGAGATCCTGAAAGTGGACCAAGTCTTTAGTGGGATATACAATTTATGTATAAAAATAAAGTGTACCTCCCTAAAAATCATATAAGATAAAACATTTTTAGTACAATTAATTTGCTAAATTATGTTTCAGTTGATATTCGGTTACTGAGAAAATTGAAATCATGTTTGCCATATTTTTTTAAGTACACTAAAGTTAATATTACATCTTCCACTAACAGTTTTAAAAAAGAAACTGCTACACATGTAACACACTTTTAATCATATTATTTGGAATGTCACAAGCATTTTCAATGTAATGCTGCAAAAACTGCAGAACTTAAAAGGGGTTATTTGGTCTGGAAAACATGCTGGAGTATCATTAAATAACCAGTAAATGCAATAACTTTCAAGGTCCCATGATGTTGATCTACTGCCATGTTTATGCAAATTATTTAATGTTTGAAAGGTGCAACAGCTTACATTTATTAGAGTGCAACCAAAATCATTTTACAAATCAGCTCGCAGAAAACTGAACAGCTTCCAATTGACAGCTAGACCATCCATTGAAAAGTAGTTTTAAGAAATTCAATTTTTATGTAGCTTAATGCAAAACTAACAGACTTACTTCAGCACTATAATGGCCCATAAACACATTATGTGAAGCACATTGTTACCTCATTGCTGTTACAGTCACAGTATCTTATATGTATGTTCATTTTTCATTTGATTCAAAATATTTAAAATCTCATCAAACAATAAGCAAAAAATTTTCTAGTTGATTGACACACTTAAAAATAGCAGCTTTGGATAATGGAACAAATCCAAAACAAATTAATACTTGCACATTTGGTAGCACCACATGAAAATTGTTTCAGAATACTACTATCTGGAAACAGAAACTTGTGTGGTTCTGGCAGTTGTTCACAAGAATTGGAGTAAAAACTAATTCACTTACTTAAATTAAATAAATCGTGGTTAACTAACATTCCCATGAGCTACACAACAAAGCATTTAGAAAAACACACGTAATAGTATGAATATTTTTAAAAAACTGCAAACGTACAAGAAAAAAGTTGAAAATTCAACAACTGTTTAAAACACAAAAATAGTTAACTGTAAGGTTTTTAATACTTTATTACATAGGCCATGGCATGTTATTTCACTGTGGATTAATTCGTTTTGGTAAGTTAAGTGGTTTTTACTATTTGCATGGCAGTGTAACATGCAAATTTTGACTTTGATGTACCGTTATGAGAAAACTATGAGAGCTAAAATTGTTTCATAAGAGTAAACTATACTCACAAGTATCATCTACAAAACTAACATGATTTCATACAAATATAAAATTATGAATTTATCGCACTTGAACACCTCTGTTACACTCAAATATAAAACTACTGATTGAGTAGAACTGTTGTTACTTGTAACAAGACCGCTGTTATACAACTGAAGATGCAGCTGGCATACTTTTATACTCATTTGTTTTTAACGTTTCCATACTAGAATTTTTTTAACCTCAAAGAATTATGTCAATCCGTGTGATTTTTTAGCAGCAACAATAAAAGCAACATGTTTTTTGCCTGAAAAATATGTTGCAGAATTAACAAAAAAAAAACACAAATTTGCCTTCCATAAATAAAATTATCTGTCAAACAGCCTGTTTTACTTTTTAAAGAAACCATGAAAAAATTAATGCTACAAATCCATATTAGCAATGACAAAAAAAAATCAAAATGCCCGAGCTTTTAAATGCCCTTATCACTCATCATATTATATTTTTCTTTACATCTTCACAACTCAATGCTTTAGAAAGTTTTTGACAATATTTTTTTATAGACTGAGCTTGAAAATGTTTTTATATTGACTGAGCTAACTACCTGAACACTGTTCACATTGTATCTGAATAAATATAGCATATTTATACAACTGCCATGCTAATTGAATTGTAGAGATATATTTTACCCTTGCCTTTTATTGACAACTGAAACATTTAGTAACAATTAAATAATTTAATACATACAGAATCATTAACTGTAATGCTCCTGTCATTAACTACCCTAATTTTTCAGTTATACAAAAACAAATATTTCCTGCATTATAAGTGACATCATCTTAACCCTTTGGTTAGTATAAACGTACATTTACGAGCATATGTTTACTGCCCGAGAGAGTACAACCGTAAATATACGTTTTTAACTTTGCCTTCGTTAGTATGGCCGTAAATGTACGTTCATTCGATCGTATCGCATATTGTGCTATCTGTTGACTTTCCTACGACGTATACAAATAGTTTCCGATGTATTCACGAG
>PNEQ01069520.1:0-11336 GCA_003012365.1 Medauroidea extradentata | reverse complement strand
GGGGGGGGGGGGAAACCTTAAAATATTCTATCAAGGTTAGGCCAAATAAAAATTTTTATAAACAATGTTTTGAAAACATTTTCAATCAAATGTTTTTTGTGTAATATAAAACAAATATTTTAAAAATACTTTATAAATAATGTAATGCAAATAACATATTTAATATGTTTTTTTTATTAAATTTTTTTTGGAAATCTTTTAAACATATTATAAAAAGATTTTATTTTACAAATATTGCAGGTGCAACAAAGTAATATTACAAAAATGTTTTTAAAATATGTCCTTGCTGCTTGGGCTAGATCAAATAAATTATTCACATGTGCTCTGGCATCTTCCCCAGTTTTAATCTTTGCCAAAATTATTTGCTTCAGAAGATTTGCTTTACGTGCTGGTCCTTTTGATTGATATATTGTGCGCAATTTTTTCCAAACATCATGTGAGGTTGCACAATCTTTTATCTGTTTTAACTCAGACGCATGAATGCTTAGTATCAAATCAGATTTTGCCTTCCTATCCTCAACGTCCCAGCTTTTAATTTCTTTCTCATCTCCAGTCGGTCGATTTTTAGCACCACTTACATAATCCCAAAGATCATTTTTAACTAAAACTGCTTCTACATGAATTTTCCATGTATCAAAATTATGTTTACTCAATGGTTCAATTCTTATTGGTGCAAGACTGGCCATATTTCTAATATTACATGTTATGTCTTGAAATAGTAGATAAACAATTATTTACTCACTCAAAAATATCCTGGGCCCATAACCTGTTGAAATTAATACATTCAAGACTACAATAAAATCTTTTACTCACATTTCATTTCTTTAATTACACTACATAATCCATAAAACAACGAGTTTGTTTTTCTTGCTTAGAGAACACAAGTAAAATTACATTCATCAATAGATACCAATCTAGTTACACCTTATTTTTTTATGGCTCCATCAGGCAACTTTTAATCACTTCTTGAAATTACTTGAAAGTAACCTAAATTTGGTCTAATGACCTAACACAGAAATTATTTTGTGCGGTAATTTTAATATTGATTACTTAAAAGCAACAGGAAAACTGAAATAAATAATTTACTAAACACTTTCAATCTGAAGTCTATAGTTAACTTTGTCACTAGAATAGAAAGTACCTCTCGAACAGCTACTGATAACATTTTCGTTGATAGCAACTTAGATAAAACATATAGGTGCCTCCCCGTTGTAAATGGACTATCAGATCATGATGCACAAGTATTGATCATGACTACTATCAGTATACCTTCTAAAAGTGATCACTAAAAGAAAACAAGAAATTTTTCATTATAAAACATCATAAAATTCAAAGATGATATACTTAGGGAGCAGTGGTCATCAGTCCTTACATGCAATGAAACAAATTTAAAGTTTAACACTTTTATAAATCAAGTTCTCTTACTTTTCGAAAAAAAAACTTTCCATCTATGTTAACACACCACAGCACTAAATCAAAGAAAAACCAATGGCTTACAAAAGGAATAAAGATTTATTGTGAAAATAAAAGAAACTTGTACAAGGCTGCTACTAGAAATCAAAATTTACTGAACCACTACAAGAAATACTGTAAAACTTTAAGTAATGTGATAAAATGCGCAAAAAAGAATTACTTCAACAATTCTATTCAAAACTCTGAAAATAAAATAAAAACAACATGCAACATTCTAAAAAACACAACAGGGAAAGTGCAAGAGCCATTTTCAGTTTTAAATCTAAAGGTTGGTGATTTTGTATCAGCTGACCCTAAAATAGTTACAGATATATTTAATTCCTGCTATTTAACTGCAGTAGATGAAATGCTTGTCAAAGCCACGAAACCCAGTGTACCATCCATCCCAGTCCTTCAAGGTACAGAATATCGAGCTATGACCCCAACAAATACAACACCTAAAGAAGTAGAAAAAGTAATAAATTCACTACAACCAAAATTATCGAGCGTATACGATGGTATTAGCTGTAAATTATTAAAACAGCATGCTTTCGAATTCAGTGCCCCACTAAGTCACGTTTGTAATGCCATATTTGAAACAGGTTTGTTTACAGACAGACTTAAATGGGCAATGGTTACCCCAATTTTAAAGAAAGATGACTGTATGTGTGCAGCTAATTACAGGCCAATCTCCCTGCTCTCTGCATTTTCAAAAGTAATTGAAAAATTAATTTATGTAAGAATATTACAACATTTTGAGAAACACAATATTCTATTAAAAATTTCCAGTATGGTTTTAGGAAAAACACTTCAACAAATCATGCAATTTTCAAACTGATTAATGCCACTTTTAACGCATTAGATAAAAGGTTGCCAACTATTGGAATTTTCTTTGACCTTACGAAAGCATTTGATAGTGTAAACCATACCTTCCTCAGACAAATTAAAATTTTATGGAGTCACTGGTATAACTAACAAGCTACTGATCTCATACCTTTCAGGGAGACAGCAACAAGTACATGTCAAAGATAAAACAACTTCTTTTTACTCAAACCTGGTAAAATAAAATATGGTGTACCACAAGGCTCAATCTTAGGCCCATTACTATTCCTGGCATAAACAAATGACTTTCCATG
The DNA here is from genome assembly GCA_003012365.1 of Medauroidea extradentata. Lineage (NCBI taxonomy): Eukaryota > Metazoa > Arthropoda > Insecta > Phasmatodea > Phasmatidae > Medauroidea > Medauroidea extradentata. Next base: position 8,748 of record PNEQ01069520.1, on the reverse strand, counting down.
TTCCTTGAACCCCAGAACTACACCCATTTTATTTGCAGATGACACCAGCATTATAGTGTCTGGAGAGTCATTAGACGATCTTAGAATGCTAGCAAACACTACTTTTACAAATTTGGAGTCATGGTTCTCTGCAAACAAATTAAATCTTAATCTTGGAAAAACACATATAATGCATCTTTTAACTAAGAACAGCAAACAACTGACTGTCATTAATATTGTTAGAAATACAGAAAAATGTAATGAATCAACTGTAACTAAATTTTTAGACCTACAAATAGATACTTCACTAAACTGGAAATCTCATATTGAATATATTTTTCCAAAACTCAGTTCTGCATGTTTCGCTTTACGCAGTATTGCTGATATCTTAAACAAAGACACAGTAAAAATGGTTTATTATGCATACTTTCATTATATTATGGCATATGGCATAATTTTCTGGGGGAACTTCACAGACAGTAAAAAATTGTTTCACATGCAAAAAAGAGCTATCAGAATCATGAACGGGAAAAAACAGACAGATTCTTGTAGACCTCATTTCAAGGCGTCAAAAATCTTGCCATTTGCATGTGTATATATGTATTCAGTACTCTCGCTCATGTTTAAAAACAATAATAATTTCCAGAAAAATGAACTATTCCACAAGCACAACACGAGAATAAAAAAGCACATTCACACGCCTTCTGTAAATCTAAAACTGGTACAAAAAGGGCCTTCCTACTCCGGTAGCATCCTTTTTAATAAACTTCCCAAAAACCTTCAAGAAATGTTCTCCTCAAATCCAAAACTCTTTACAAAACAGCTAAAGGATATTCTTGAAGAACAAGCTTTCAACTCCATGGAAGAATATTTGAATCATAAACATTAGAAAGACCACACATTGTCACACACTGCACAAATCTCTTCAATTTTTTTTTATTCTGCTTCTCTTTCCTGTTTTCTGTTTCAGATTTCCGAAACAAAGAATTTATAGAGTTGGTGTACAGTAGGAGCTGACGAAGATTCAACATGAATTCATTTACCATATGAGATAGCAGTGTCTGTATAAACATGTGTAATTGTTGTAAATGTATAAGTTTTCTATTTATTATGTAAACTTCATGACTTGTCCAATATCTTTGTACTATTGTGTATCGAAAAGATCTTGCGGATGCAATAAAACAAACAAACAAACAAGCTGTCTAATCATAGAAAAGATATGTATATATATGAGATAGAATGCAAACTGACAGTGGTAGAGGTGTGACCATCATTGACCCCCATTTTTATTTCCTCTATGACTAGCACAGCAGCGCCAAACGGCCGTACACGTAACTAACGTTAAGTGCTCGGATCAAGAGTGGACTAAGTGTACTAATATGCAAGAGTGACCTATAGTACTTGTTTATTAGGATTTTTTTTAATGAATTTATTTGTTTGTTTGTTTTTTAAGGTTCATTTTAAACAGCTGAATGCTAGCATAATAAATCTGTTTCAATGTTAACATGCCATTCCAAAAAGCTTGATCAGTAAAAAATCGAAGGAAATCAATATATGTATGGTATATACATCAGACAGACACGCATGCGCACAAAAAGAGAGTGGAAAGGAAAGAGAGGAGAGGAAGACAGAGAAAAAGAGATAATGAGAGTTAAGTTAGCCCATTGAGTGAGGCACTCAAATTACAACTCACACAGGCTGATTACTCACATTTTCTTAATTGTTGATTCTTACAGAACAAACGGCATTAATGATAAATTTTTCGAAATCAAAATCATGATGGATCACCGAACCTAAAGTAACTCTGTGATTGGTTTTATTGTCTAAAAGCAGTTAAGGCTCTAAAAAAAAATCCTATGGTGTTATAAAACCGTTCCTCCATATGCACAGAAATTTTCAACAAATATTTCAGATACATAAACCAACCATATTAAATCTGATGTATTTACAAACTGCCAACTGTATTGACAATTACAAGCAAAACTATTCACAGATGGACATTGTACTCAGAAGCAATATGACAGGATAAAATACCAAAGCGCTTCAAATATTAATTTTAATGTCCAGTATTAATTTTAAGGCAAGGGAGGGGGAGAAAAGTGTTCGTGCCATAATTCACTTCTACTGCTATTGCAAGGATTACTACTTTATGCTGAATATATAACCCAGTTGTTTCATCTAATTTAGATTAACGTTTAGCTGTTCTTCAAAATATCGGTTTTGAAGAAAAAATGGGGAAAAAAATTCTCTATGCATTCAACATGTTTTCCCATGGATTTGCATGGCTGACTGGGCACATCAGCTCACATTTAGGCTAAAAAAAATTTTTCTTATTGTAAAAAAACTTAAATGAAGAATCATAGCATTAGGTATAATAATTTCTTTAAAATAAACTATAATGATGTACTTCCAAGTAATTGTTTAAAGTTGTTTACACACTACCCGATCATATATTTAAAATTAAACAATGAAACATTATGTTGTAGGCTTAAAATTGGACTACGGTAATAACATTACCTGTTATGTATTTGTAATCGCTATACACTCTTAAAAAATTTAGGTAATATGTTTACATGACAAATAAATATAAAAAGACATAATGAAGATTCCTCTTAGTTAGGTTTGACTGTACAGAACAACAAAAATGAGACATATTTATTTCCAGTAGACATTGTACAGATTACAAAATGTGAATTCACCAATGCATACACAATGTCAATAAATTTATATTACAATCACAAGAATAATCTGTAGAAGCCAAACAAAGTTTTCAAATTTTAGGAGACTTTTCAAAACTTGTGTTTTACATAACATTATTAGAAACAATAAATGCCTTTCTACACTTGTTCAAGCCGAAGTAGTTTATTAGGACACGGATCCCCTGACTGGTGCAGGTGACCCTCTGACGTCACAACACTGTCCGAAACTAGTGTCCTAAAATAAGCTGTCCTAGGACAAATGTTCATGAACATTCAACTTTTTTGTCCCAAGTTATATGTCCATATGAAGAAACTGGAAAAAGAATAAAACAACTGTACTATAGCGCAAATTTCTTCCAAAGATAAATAAACTCGCTTGTTGGGAAATAAGATGAAATATAATTAGTTCACTTGCTGATAGGTATATTTGATATTAGGTGTAAGGACTTAACAACATATTCACAGATAATACTTGACCTCTGCAATAACAATTTTTTATCCAATCCCCCAATTTTTTTTTTTTTTTTTTTTTTTGGGAAAGTAATCCTATACTTTCTGAACATGGTTGCTGAAAACATTTTTGTCGTACCAGTTTTGAAATTCTATGACATCATGTATAACAATAAAATATAAATTTTGTATCCAGGGTACAAAAATGTGCATGTTCATAAACCTGTCACTCATTTTATAATTTCTAACCTTGAATGTGTTAGTTAATAGTAGGTATCTTTGTTTACTTCCAGATGCAAATTATACCTTCGTGAATGAAATCAGTACATCTAATCTCAAAAACATATATTTCTAATGAATTATATTCCATTGTAGGATTCGTAACAGCATCAATTGAATACTTGGTTAATATCCACATGTTTTCATGTGGCCTATGGCAATGTAGCGATTGTGTTCGGCGGGTAATTAATTATGTAGTTAATTACTATTCCAGATCCAGAGATGACAAGGCACTAGTTTATTGAATGTTTATTGCTATGATATTTTTCCTATGTCGGTTAATTTAAAATGAACAGAATGTGAGTGGCAGGTTTACAAATAATTAAATTTTCTCATGAAAAAATTAAATTATTAAAACAAAGGACCGCCCCTTCCTGAATTAATAATAAATTAGTCTGCATCAAGTATGCAACAAACATATTGTAGGAAGTTCAATCGTGATATTTACGACAAACTGGTGTAACTGACTTAAAACACCTAACCGAAAACTGTCTATGATCATGAGGACAGTACGAGTAGAATGTTCTGCCAGAGGCAGAGAGGGGTTGGGAGGTTTAGAAAGGGTCCGGTAGATTAGTGATGTAGGGACGGGAAAGAGCCCACTTGCGAAAGCTCTATTATTAGGGTAACATTATTATCGTATTATGTTTCCGCGAAGGACTTGCTACTTCACGTGCTCAACACAGTAATCGAAAGGTATGTCAAATTTGTGAAATATATGTTAGTGGATTTTATGAATTTTGTTCCAAAACATTACAGTAGTACAACGTTAAGTTAAATTTTATAAAATTATGTTTGTAGATTTTGATATTAAAATAATTGATACCTCCAAACGTTTTAAACTGTTTAAAAAAATTGTTTAGCGGTACGTGCTTGAAACGTTTGGGGGGAGGCCCCGTAACACCTTTCTTTAAAAAAATATAAATTTTAGAACCCCTCCCCTTTTCCTTTTAAAGGTTGCAAATGTTCCTCCTCATATGCAGCCCTATCTATGAGGCTATGTCAAAATACATGAGCGGCATCTGGATATTTATTCTCTGTAAATGTTTTTTTTTTTTTTTTTTTTTTTTTTTTTGTGAAGACTGAGGAATGCAGACATCAGCATATGTAGACTAAAGCCGGGTTCCAATTCAGGCCGTAAGGGCCCTTAACTGGCTTCATGCCCTTAAAAATTGCATCGCGTATGTGACGTCACTCTATGCTGTTCCATTTCGAGCGAAGGGTACGAATGCACCCTTAAATGTTCCCTTTAGCTAAGGGTAAGTGCGACGTCCCCTTACGCACTTTGTTGCGATTTTAGACAGACGAGTATTTGAACTGGATATATATTTATTTACCAAGTGTGATCACATGATAAATGTGTAGAATTGTTGCGCGAAATGGCGAAGCGACTATAAAGTTTAGTTAATGTTTCATGATTTTCTAATGTGCGCAAATATATTCCCTTACACATTACCATTATAATCCCTAAATAAAAAGCAAATCGAAAACATTTTTAAGTTAATTTAAGCGCAATTTAAAATATGTATAAACATAAATCAATCAATATAATTTTTTTAACCGTTTTCAATGAGTCGAGTATCTTCCCACCGTTTGATTCAGTATACAGGTAGTAATATAGTTAGCTTGATGTAAGTAATTATTAAACATTTCGCCTGTGTTCTCTCAAAAACAGTGTACAGTTTTATTCCTATCACGAAAAGTACGTGTTATAATTTCTGAATAGCAGTATTGTTGACTTTATTTATACATTTACAATATAGGTTATGTTATTTAAGTGAATAAGAGTGTCCGAAACTACGAATACACACTTCTCCTCGAAGGGGTCAAGGGCTCGTGAGGAATTATGGGACAGAAAGAGCTCAAGGGCAAGTGAACGAGTGAACATTGCAACGAATTGAAACAGCCTAAATAAAGGATGCAATAACCTAAACGAAAGCACAGCGGATTAACAGATAGTAATTTTACTCCACAGTTACACTAGGTATATATATTTTATAATTACAAAAGTAACTTACCCGGTAAGTGCAACGTTGGAAGACTGTACAATGTAAGTTTCTATGAACCTGGTATCTTGCACACAGCGTGGAAATGTCGCTTTATATTTGTAAACCTTATCTGGATGGAAGTCAAATAAATTATTATTAGCAATTATTTTTAACCAAATATTGTAAACTTCTTCTTCGAACACGGGGAAACGGTGCCGAACGGAAATTTTATCGTCGCAGCTAGAAACACAACATTTCTTCACCCCACTCATTTCAGCAATTTTAAGCCAGAATATAAAACAACGAAAAATTGATATGTTTCGTACTGTTGCTGCCTGTCTCAATTGACTTCATACCAAATTACATCACATTGAAATGAAAAAAAATATAATAACCTCTTTCACACCACGCTATAACAAACAAACAAACCGCCATTTTACAAATGAAAAATTGAAAACTTCCCAGAACGCATTCATTTCTCACTCGCTCATAGCGCTGAAACGAGCGTACACTGAACTAGTAATGGGTCACAGTAGTTCCCCATGCTGTTTACACCCCCTGTGTCTAATGAAGCTGTTGCCAGTACTTAGCAATGTATGTTTTACCCACGGTCGTAGAAGAAGAGGTCTGGACACTCGCCTGGAAACTTGACCCCCTTGTTGTTTGGCTGTAGTTCACTAAGTTCACGACAATGCTATAGGTTTTTGGCGCTGCTGTTAGGGCGGTCGGCTCAAACTCCGCCCACTTCCTTTCAACTAAGATAAACAATTTATCAAAACATATTTTTTATCAGTTTATGAAATACTTCCTTCATTCACAAATTTAAGAAAAGGCTCCAGCTATCTTTATTTACTTTATAAATTTAACAATGGAAAAAAGTGGACGGAGTTTGAGTCCGACCGCCCGGAAAACAGCGCCAAAAAGTACGACATTATCAGTAACTTGACGAACAACAGCCAAACAACAAGGGGGTCAAGCAAAATGCATTGTTAGATAAGCGAGTGTCCAGACCTGTTCTTCTACGACCATGGTTTTACCTATCAAGGAATTGATCTATTGAGGGCTGGTTTCACCAACATCCCCTAAACAAGCCCTCAAGCTAAGGGACACTTAAGCTTAAGGATCCCTTAATTTTGATACTTACGAAAATGGTGTTTCACCATTAAAATGTGTTTTTTTTTTAGGTGACACTTAAGGCCTGTGATTATAAACGTCTTTCGAAGTACACACAATCTCCCTCCACCCTAATCTGGTGTTTTGCACATTATAGACCTCTTTCAGAGAGCGGCGGATAGCCGGTGAACAACCATTCGCCACTAAGTTTCCACTTTTTGGGAAATTGTAGGTGAATGACGGCCACACCTCATTCGGCGAATCACCAGCTGTTCTGTAGAGACCAGTTATGAAAAATGGCGAGGAATTTTAACGAATTCATGCGGCACATGGATGAAGCTGTCAAATATTATGAATAAATAGATAACCAAAGACATGCGCGACTACCCAAAATATATATTAGGGACATGGAAGATCCCTTTTCAACTGCAGTTCATCTCTGCGCGATACATCGCCAGCATTACATTCTGCAGTGATTTTCTTCCACATTTTCTTTTGTTGTAGTTGAACATGGAGTCAGTTTTCTTATTTGTAGTTATGTTTTTGTATTTTTTATCAGGTCAAAAAAATTACTTTTTCTTTAGGAGTGTATCGCACTGTCGAATTTTTACCTTCCATAGTCAAACTTTTCCGCAGTTTCCTTCAATCACTTCGAATATCTCACGTGTGTCACACTACAAAGACAACAAAATTGTTTATAGACAAGGAAAATAAAATCGAAACGATTTAATTTTTAACGTTAGGTGTGTTCATAACAGTGGTCTTTGAGCACTTGGGTCTTTGATCGCTGCTAAAAATGAGGCTGTGTTGCCAAATTTTATGAAGGATGAGAACCATCCAACTCCCTTTCAGCCGGCGATCTCCTGGTGATCCATCGGCAGACAACTATAGTGTAGGAAGGGTGGAAGACCACCAGCGAACTGCAGCGCGATTTAAGGCCAGGGGCTTGCCAGCAAGCCTTCGGAGGACTTTTATAATCACGGGCCTTAGACAGATACGAAAGTTACGCTTTGGCATCAACAGAAAACACTAATAGCGAGAATTCAGAAGACAGAATTAATAGATGCAGCACACGACTTACTTTTTTCGACGACAGCAGAAACTGACACCGCCAGAACCTAAGCCTTTTTATTCGCTATATCAGTGCAGTGTACATGTAGCGCAGCCTACGGCAATCGAGTGCGACCACCCCGCATTCAACCCGACGCAGGGTCAGCACGCCACCCTAAAAGATGCAAAATTCTTAAGAAACAGATAATTAAACTTTCATTTAGCAGTTCACGGCAATGGAAATTGGTTCTGTGTACAAGTGTATATCATGTACGCGTGTGAGACGTAAAGAGCAGAGTGTGTTTAGTAATTGTAACATTTTAGTAATAATATTTTTAAGAGAGAGTGAGAACATATCATTAGATAGACACAAACATTGTGTGCACAATTCAATTTGAGCAATACTTTATTTAGTGAATAAGAGAGTCATGTATTGTATGTATCATTTCATTTTATTTCACTGTTAAGGGACTTCAAGTTTTTGGTGGGAGCGCCAGACGTGGTCCGAGGCTCCGCGCCAAGGTTACGGCAGTCTTCATTGAGCAGGGAAGATACGTCGGTCGTGTGTCACCCCCGCATGCACTCAAGGGCTTCAACTTTTCTCTGTTAATCTTCCATTTAGCTGCAATAGTCAATATAATTCTTAAAACATTTGAAAACCGCCCTTAGAGAGAGTACCGACACGGGGAAGACTCGCTGCCCCCCACATATTGAGAGTAAGGCCCGATCCTATAGTCGACTTCCAAATTGGGCATGGAAAGATTTCTAGCCAGAAGCCTTTCCAAGTGCAACAACTTTTAGTCAACTTCCAGACCGCTTCCAGCTGGGTAAGCTTCAATACCCGAATATTATGAAAATCTGGCAACAGGGCACTAATTCCAGTCGGTTGTTTTGTTCTGAGCCAAGAAAAGGAACACACCCATTAGATTTATGATCGTGTTTTGTTTGTTGACTGCAGGTGGTTGGGGTTTTTGTTTAATTGTAATACCTAGGGCCGTATGCAGAGACGAATCTAGTGTCCACTAATACTAGAAATTGGCACTAGATCGCGATTTTCGTATGCACAGTTGAATCTAGTGGGAAGGCCCACTTGTTTCGCACTAGTTTCGAAGTGTAGGAATCTACTAGATTGCGATTTTCGTATGCACAGTTCAATATAGTGGGAAGGTCCACTCGTTTCGCACTAGTTT
>PNEQ01069519.1:0-11335 GCA_003012365.1 Medauroidea extradentata | reverse complement strand
ACGGACATGGCAGGAACTGGAATATCGTTTTGATGTGCTTCGGGCAACAAAGGGGGCACATGTAGAAGTTTATTAATTTTGTATGTAAACTTTGAGAGCTGCTTGTTCACATACAGTAAACTTCATGCTTCTACCACCTACAGTTATTTTTTAATTAACAGTTGAAGTTGTAGTGATAATTTGTGGACACCCTGTATATATATATATATATATATATATATATATATATGTTCAATTAATCTCCACTTATTAAAAATTCCAACTACATCTTTGTAAATAATTAAAATGGTTGCACAGGCGTATATAACAGTCTTTGAAACCCAAGACTAATGGGTTTGGGTAGAAATCATTTGTATTACTATTTTCCACATTGTCTTGAAAGAGGTCCAAAAATATAATTTGCCATGTAGACTTGACAAAAATATTTCCTATGCCTAATATCAGCATAATTTCAGTAAGCTAGAATAACAGTTATACTTATATATTATTCCTTCATAGAGATGTTGGAGCATGGCAATCTTGAAAACATGAAATTGTACTAATTGTGAAACAATACCGACCATTTCATATCTTGCCACCATTTCTTATTATTTATATCAACAACTCGGCTCAGAGAAACGAAACAAAAGAAAAATAGATGCGAAACTAAAATTACATCACAGAAAACCATAGCGTAAATATAAATAGCAAACCAAACTGAAATTAATTCAATAAAATAATTACTCATTTTAAAGTTAAAATAAAAGTTAAGTATGGATAAAAATGGATGGGCGGTCTGCAAAAGTATCTGATCTTAATAGTACTATAGCATTGCTGCAGGTAATATCAACCAAGAAACAAAATTAAAATGAGTAGAAGGAAATGCAAAGGCAATAATAACAATTTTATCCTAGTTAAAATATGTTAACTAATTTACAAGATATTAAAACTGTACTCATAACAGAATGCCCCCTCTGATAATAATTAATTTTAATCTTGAATTGGAAGTTGTTACTTTGGTATAGATCTTGATTTTATTTTATTTTTTTTTTTTGCTAGGGAGAGCTTGAGGTTGATGAAATGTTCTTGGATGAGTCCTTATCTTGCCTTTTTCTAGCACTTGGTCTGGCTACTTCAGAGCTGGAACTCTCTCCTTCCGACTTATGACCATGATTTTGCTTGGTCGGTGTGGTAGTATCTAGTTTCCCTTGTATTTTGAATTAATATTGTTTACACTACTAAAACATTTCTTTCGTCTAGCATGCTTGTATCCATCGTAGTTGCTAGGTCTAGTGGGCTGGAAGTGTATTATATTTACTCTATGATAATTGTTGTGTCGTTTGTTTTGGTTGTTGGTTTTCATTCCTGTTAGGAGAAATGGGTGCGTATAAAATTTGAGTAGTAGGGAATTTTTGTCTATCATGCTCCCTGTTATTTCTGCCTTGCCTCTCCAACTGATCTGTCTTAATCAGTAAGGTCTAGAAAAGTACAACATGTAAATTGTCGCTGATAATTGACAGGTAATTGTGAAACTCCAGAAGTTAGAAATTAAAATGACTCAGAATGTTCAAAAGACAATAATCGGTAGCCCAGATTCTTTGATTAAGAGCATTACTCACGCCTCCTAAAGGAATGTCTTACAGATCCTCACAAAACCCAAGATCGTGTCCGTAATTTTTAAAACATCAACCTGCTGTTACAATAAATAGTAAGAAGCATCAACTGACAGATATATTGAATCAGAATTTGTAAATTCTGACTGTAAGTGTTTTTATTTGCAACTGAAAACTCTTGTTTTTTCGAGTATTTTTGACATACTCTGTAAATATTTGTGTTGAATAGTTCAACATAATTATTCATGAGAACTGTAGTTTTATATTTGACAAGAAACTTTCTCGCTTGATCTCCCATTGTCGTCACTGAAATTTTCGAGAAAAAAAAAGGGATTTCGAACGTATTGCACACAAATTAGGGCAGCTGAGCAAAGGCTGCAGCTTTGTGACGAGCGAACAAGATGCACGAAGGAAGGAGACGATGAAGAAAGAGAACAAAACTACCTGCTGTGCTCACTAATGCGATTCCTGGAACATTTTCTCTCACCCCACCACCCTCCAAAACCGGTTATATGGCCAGGAGGCTGGCTTCCTTTTCCACAATAATAAAAGTAGGGGTGCATACTTTGTCAGAAGCACGAAAAAGCGATCTTGCGGGAACTGACTGGCACGAGTGAAAAGATCAGTTTATAAGATGTGCAGTGCAAACATCTTCAGATCTTACTCAACTCCTTTAATTTTTTTAAAACATCACCTTGAAATTTTCTTAATAAAAAAAAGTAATGACTAATGTTACTGTAACTTATTTGGTAAGGATTGGTTTTATTTTGTTTTACCCTTATTCCTTATTACACTTCAATATTGTCGCTTATCGCATATTTTCCATAGTGTTATATGAGGACGACAGATGGACTGAAACGATGTACTGTAATACACACACATAAGAGGCAGCTCGGCAAACATTTCCTTTAACATTTGAAGTATTCAATAAATATCAATAAACGTAAAGGAATGGCGGGCGAAGCTGTTACGGAACACACAAATAGATAAACAAAGCTTAATGAAATGTCCACAGCAAGGCATTACTCAAATTACAAATATTTATTTATATCTATTTTCAAAAAAAAAAAAGGTAAGAAAAAAGAATACTTTGTTCAAATTAAGACACCGATTATATTCTAAGAAGGAACCAGCAGTACATTCTAATTCTAATTTATTACAGTATAAATTCACATTTTCTTTTAATTCCTGAACTTCCTTTTTTAATTTACATTCCTGACAACTTCCATACGGAAGTACAAGGCCTACGTACAAAAGCTATAATTATTCATAAATTAATCATGAAAGGTGTCTTCGACATGAGCAAAACTTGCTGCGACGCAAAAGAAGTGATGAAAGGAAGAGAGAGAACGAAGTAATATGTATGCCAACTATGAATATCCCTATTTAGATACTGTATGCTAATAAAATTTTTGTGTAAGTAATTGCTCTGTTATGATTTTGGAACGATTTTGTCAGTTATAAGGATTAAATGTAACCAAATTTTATTTCATAGAAATATGTAAGAATAAAAAACTGAAAATAAATGCACACACATCTTTCAAACATTAGTGTTGAAACATATCGGTAACTTGACATGAAATGATCAGTGCTGGAATGAAGAGGCGGGACAAATGGGAGAACCTCAAAAAAAACCGCCGAACAACGGCATAAAAGGGTACAACAGTTTCCAGAATTGTACTATTACTGTGCAGTTGAGTACAAATAAATATTCACTTTATTAAATAATCTTGAAATGGTTTGATATGACAGCTTTAATTAATATTGAGAATGTTTTTTAACAAATTATATGTAGTCCTATTATATTTATGTGTGTTAATGTGCATTTTTGTACGTTAAACAAATAACGTGCACTCGAAAAACGAGCCCATTTTCATTAAGTAATTACAAGCAGATATGGTACTTAAATCTCGACCCATGCAGAAGTTTACTCAAATGAAAAAAGTTATGACCTTATAACCTAGTTGCAAATGTCGTAAAAGTCTTCATACTAAAATTTTCTTGCCATTGGGAGTACAGCTTTGCCATGAACACAACTGTAACTTGTGTTAATTAGCGCACTGTTTAGGCAGCCCATGTACATGCTAAGTCCTTATTTGAGCTATTTTGAAATCCCTGTTCATTTATATGTATACTAGCTGTTACCCGCGACTTCGTTCGCGTAATTTTCTTTTTATACACACTAAAATTCTTGGAAAACCCGTTTTTACCTTCCCTTTAATTATCTTTGTTAAGAAACTTCCGCGGGTGCATATTGTTGTTACCAGTGACTTTGTCCGTGTAATTTTATATTTAATGCATACAACCATTTTTAGGAAACCCATTCTGCCCTACCCTCCGTCCCCTTATTATTTTTGTTAAAACCTTCGCAGTATGCGTAGATGTTACCCGTGACCTAATTCGGGTAATTTTCACTTTAATGCACACCAAAATTGTTGGGGAACCCCATTCTGCCCCATCCTCTTTCCCCTTATTTTTGTTGGAAATTGTCGGGGGTGCACATAGCTGTTACCCATTACTTTGCATAATTTTCAGTTTTATGAACACAAAGAAATTTAGGGACCTCGATCTCCTCCACACTCCCTTCCTTTATTTTTATACGATTATTTGATGTTCCTTTCGGAGGTGCACGCAGCTGTTACCCGTGACTTTGGGGCATAGATCACGAAAAAGAAGCAATTGAAAATCTTGAAGAAATGTGCAGTGTGAAAGTAAATGCATGTGGCCTCTTTATTGATAAAGAAATAGCATTTTTAGGGGCTAGTCCAGCTGGAACAATCGGAACAGATGGCATCGTGGAAGTGAAGTGTCCAGTTTCAGGAGTAAAGCCAGCAGAACAAAGTCCTGAAGAACTCACTCTGAAAAGAAAGAGTACATGTTGGCATACATCTCATGACAAAACAACAGTTTCTGAAATCAACTAGAATCATCATTATTTGTACCAGGTTAAAGGCCAACTTCATGTTACCAGGCGAACTTACTGTCTGTTTGGTCTGTGGACTCCATCTAACATGAAAATCGCTAAGATTTACTGGGACGACAAATTCTGGATAGATAAAATGGAGCAACAACTGAGAAAAATTTATTTAAACTGCGTGCTGCCAGAGCTCATCGACCCACGACAGTCTCGTTCCATGTCTATAAGGGATCCTGATTACATTGTTGAAGCAATTGCTGAATTTTCGTTAAGGAAACAGAAACAATCTAAAAAATACATAAAGAGTTATGAAGCGCATAAGTGTGCAAGCAGGAGATGACAGCAATGAGCCTGAAAAAAAGACATCGAGAAGAAAATTATTGTTACAGTGAAGTGCTTCAAGTGTGAGAAAATCAAATGTATATTATGTTAAGAATAATTAACTGTGAATCTGTAATACGATGTACAAATTTGCCATTATTTTCTACAATTGTACACTGTAAATAGGTTTGTTTATGTGTAAGTGTAACTCAAGAGTGTCCAAATTTTTAGCTGTACAGAAGTCAAAATAATTTTCTATTTATAGAGTAGAATGAGAGGTAGACATTATCTGCGCATATATCCTATGAAATTGTGTGGTTTTGAAAGAATATCAATATCTTAACATTAAAGTAAGATATTCATGTCAGTCTAATATGTTTTACGGATACAGTACGATTATGTAAACAATTCTCCAAATAAATGCGAATGTGGCCAAACTGATACCGAAACATAAATTTTTATTAAGCTAATGCAGCTTAAACATTTGGCAACAAATAGTTATTTAAAGATGAAAAAAAAATTTACCATGTAATGTCGGTAGTACACTTAAAATTAAAAACTAAAATATTACTGGCTCAAGCGCAAAGAATCACATACATCACTAGCTGTTGCCCGCAACTCCGTCTGCGTGGAGTTATTATTATTTTTTTAAATTATTTTCAAGAAGTATGCTGAAATAGGAAAATTCTTTTGTAAAGTTGAATGTAATACCAGGTAAAAATAAGATAAGTTTGGCTGTTGATTTGTTTGAATATGTGATGGTAGCATATGTGTAAACATGAAAGCTAGGATTTTAAGAATACTTCTACAACAATGTCCTTTATAATTTTGAGGATAACATCAAAACAACCAGGCTGTATGAGCATTTCGAATTTTGGGTGATTCCCGGCCGAATCACTTCAAAACTTTGCACGAGGGAACTGTTTCAGAGGTTGGGACCGGTATGGACAGTCAAGTTTTTCCCGCCCTTGCATTCCGCCGCTGCTCCATATTCACACTGTATATCCACATCAGCTCTCAAGAACATGGCTGTTAGGAGCCTTCCAAATCTATTCTTCCACTCACATTACCTTGATCGTTAGGTCCGCCCGTATCTGTTAAAACTTACAATTAGTGATGTTACGAATTATACTACCTATGTACTGTTACAGTGCTAACAATTATCTAAAAACTTTAAAATTTGCATAAAACGTAAGTTTGGCGCTACTGTGAGACTACTTGATATATTTTATTTGAGCCATGTTTTAACACTCGGCACAATGAGAACATTTTATTTGGGACGTTTTCAATATAGGATTATGTGAAGAATCAATGCAAACTTTATTATTAGTGATATGTAGTAGAATCCACATGTAAACAGACATATAGTGACACAACAAGCACAACATGGCAGTGGCTGACTTGAAAGTGGAGATTTCGGTCAGCGCTTAACATCTAGGTTTTTAGCGCTGGTGAAGGATGATATAAGATGGGTACGCAGCAGCACAGAAATAAAAGGACCAGAGAAACGGGAGATCCCCGAAAAAATCCGCCTACCAACGACATCGTCCGGCACGACTACCACACGCCAAATCCGAAGTTCTACCCTGCCGGGACTCGAGCTCGGATCGCCTTGGTGAGAGGCGACATGTCTGACCATTCGGCCACTGCGACCCCCACCACACCATATGGGTAAAATTAAATGAGATACCGCAATTTTTAGAAATGTTATAAGTTTTAATTACTGAAACGAGAGAAAAATTGTACACACACATACATATATATACACATACACACACATCTCCATTTCATATAAGCTATGGGCCTGTGTCATGCTAAAATATGTTACATGTCAATGTTGAAAATTTCTTTGATTTTTTATGAATTTAATATTTATTCTCCGCGGAAAACATTCACAGGAAAATAATACCCTGTTATTTTTCACTCCTGTTGTCTGTTGTGACAATGCTAAGGAGTTCACATGAATGTTCTCAGACGTTAAAGAAATCAACTTAATTTAGTTATCATTAACTTGAAATGAATTTCTGAAGTTACCAAAATTATCATTCACATTATGAAAGACGTAATTTGCTGCGTATAGTGGTCAAATTCATGAACCAACAGTCAATATCAGGTGGTAAAGAACTTTAAAATTAACCATTACTGGTGAACACATACTCTCACAAAAATATACATCCATAGATATTCCAGCAGGACAAGGGTACTGGATTAATTATGGTTTTATGGAAACAAATCATAGATGTAGAAAAGTGTGTAAGTGTGAACATGAGCGAAACATACCTAGAGAGATAAATGTGTAGAGACATACTTTTCTCTCTTTATTTAAAAAAAAAACTCAATAAAATACATAACTGCAATTTTCTATTTAATTGAAACAAAATTAACATAAACCATATCTGTACTGACTGCGATCTAGAAAAGAGAAAAGTTTATTAAGGGCACCAAACTGAATGGTAAAAATATAGTTCTGTATGTATGCACACAACCTTACAATATTTAATTTAAATATTTATAAAATTACTTGATTTTAAAAATTAATATAGTTTGCAGCAAAATGAAAATGAAAGTTGTGCTAATTTAGGTAGCATCTTGAACGGTGATTTTAAAATACTAGAACGAAATATGTGTAAGTATTGTCTCGCACTATTGTAAATTCTGAAATTATACCATCTTAAAAAGTTTCTCCCTCTTAGGCAATTGACTCAAATCCAAATTGACATTTGTAAAATAGCAATGCGCCAGTAGCTAGTCAGTTTAAACATCTCAGGACATCTCGATTTAGGCATTAATTTAGTTCACAAAATATATATGAATGTCCAAACTTGTTTTCTTCAAAATTAATTCCATTTAGGCTACCCCAAAATATTTACAGTTCGAAGCTTTGCAAAATGAAGTAGAAAGAAAATACTTGAATGGCGTCATTACCGTAAGTAGCATTTACTTATCTGCAGTGCAATGGCTTCCTTGGCATCTTTAGTCCTTGGCCTCCAATCTTGTTCACTCAAAATTTAATGTTTCGATGCCTACAGCACGAATTTCTTCTGCATAACTCGGCCGTCCTATTTACTTACTTCAAACAGATGGCCCATTAATTTGCCTAGCCTTACGATGACGCCAATTTACGCAGATTTTAACAAGGCGTAATTATCCGCGTCTGTTATAGCTTTAAGTTGCCGCCAATCTTTTTTCTTTCTCGTAACGCCCATAGACAAAGCAAAATCCCGAACGAGAAAATAACTTACATACAAAAGAAAAACTATACATTACTAAACTTCTTGACATACGTAATAAACTCGGAATAACATTAAACAAAATTTATAGTTATGTAAATATTAAAACAAATATTAAAAATAAACAAAACAAATTATGGTTGCATACTAACCTGATACAAAATTGGTTAATAAATATTCTCACTGGCAATTAATAAACAAAACAAACAGTAACTATCAGTCCGTAATAAACATAATTCACTGCAATTTAAAACAATAATAATAGCTGAACAAAGTTATTAAAACATTACCTCCAAAATGTTGTAGACTAAATTCAATAGAAAATACAATATACTGTACTCGTTACAGATTGCCCCTCCTGGTGATGAGAACAAATTTAGACACAAGAATACAATTTGTTACTCAGTCAGCACTTAAAACTAGTTATGTACCCTTAAAATGCATAATCAATTATTCATTATTCCCACTATTTGTAGTTATTCAAATTCTTTTCCTGAAACAAAACAATAAAACACATAACTGAAAATTACATGATCACTTTTTTTTTAATTATTATTTGACCAGTTCAAGAAAGCAATAAATCAAGAGTCATCACATATCGATTGTGTCCGAAGCATTACTCTTTGGAACTAGACTCTGGCTGAATGATGCGTTCCAAGGCCATGAAGACAGAGCACAGCAAAAATTCGTTTGTTATGCTTACATCGTCAACGGCCTATTTTTACATCTCCGTGTCCACGTTGAAATATTCCTGTAGTATATTACAATCTGTGTGTATAACCTTGTAGCAATAAATGTTCACTCGCCGTGGACAACGGTAAAGTAAGTTTATTTTCACACGGAATTATTATCATGCCGAAATACGTTGACGTAGCAACCACTAACCTAAGTAGGTACTATCTCGTAGCACTTCTAGAGTTAATTTTAAAAGTGTCTTATTTCACCTTTTATTATACCGTTTAACTCGTTCTCGTTTCCTGATTTAATGTGTTCAATTGCTTATACTGAGCAAAATGTTTACAATTTCCTGAAGCAACATTGCGATATCACCACGAAAAAAATTCTTGACTGTAATGTTCTTAATATTTAAAGAAATAACTGAATGTAATAATATACAAAATAAATAATTAAATAAATGGATGTGATACATAAATATAACTTTCTCATTTTAAATTGTAAAGCTTTAAAGGCTATTACTTGTGTATAGCGTTGTCAACAACTCAGTCTTCGTGTTGTATTGCTGTAGTCCCTATTTTAAACAACTACTAATTGATATTCGTGAGAACTTTTGGTCGTCTCACATCCCTAACCAAATGGTATAGTAACGAAGAAACCAACGATGCCCTACGCTATTACAATGAAGTGAAGTCATCAGAAAATCCAACATACCACATAACATTATACACAACACAAACAAAATATATACATTAAGCAAATCAGACATCGACACAATATACAGATTACATATAATATTTAATACACAACTTGTGAATAGTGTTCAGTGAAAGTGCAAGAAGAATCTTAGACCATTCCTAATCAAAATAAGGAAATAAATAAAATCACTCCCTTACCCCTCTCTCGGATCAACTAAATAAGGTAAGTGTTTTAAATTTGATGAAGACTATGATTACATGTACTGTACATGCACTTAGGGACCAAAATGTTTAGGTTTTTCACCTTTTAAGTTTCTAGTGTAATCTTTCATAATTATGTGTCGTGGACAAGGTGATGAAGAAACACAGCTTATGGAGATTCTTAGTAATCAAATTACACAGAAATCAGACCAATGTAAAAAAAAAAAATTTTGTGAAAACTTTTCTTTCACTTTAATAAAGGATGAGATGAAATAGGAAAAACCTACCAATATCTCTATTACTAGAGCTACTGACCAAATGGAAACCAAACGCCTGTAGAAGTCATAAGAAATATATTTAAACAGAATTCATATGATAGGAAAAATAATGACGTCTACAGACAAGTCAGGCAACTAGATAAATAAATAAGCAGAAATTATGATAGTGTATGGAATTTCAAAATGAAGTGTTTCTATCTGAACAAGGTGATTAACTCGGGTACGAACCTGACCATCAATTATCTTACAAACCCGGGTTCTACTTGGTTTTCTGTGTTCTAGATGTTTCCATTTTCCCGTTTCTTCCCGGAACAACTTATAAACTTCTTAAACTCTTTGCTAGCTCAAGTTTAGAAATCTCAGATCGATCTTAGGTTTTGTTCATTTGGAGTGAATCACACCCGTTGAGATATAAGAAGAATTTTGATGCTGTTCTGTCTAATCAACAAAATTTTTCGGGAACTTGACACGACGGCGTAGTTTGGGTGGGTCTTACCGAGGATGTCTTGCAGTAGGTCTGGACAGTTGTCTCTAGATCATCCCTCGATACTCATTCGACCACATCCTTCTCGTCCTGGGGGGTGGCGACCACGTACTCTTGGTGCTCGTAAGACGATCGCGACCTCTTCGTCCTCAGATGAAGCTCTCGTTCCCCTCATTCATCGAATAGTGGACCCGTCGAACTGTAGACCTTGGAGATCTGGACAGCAACGAACACGAAGTGGACTATGGAATGGCCTGATCCACGGGCTCTTCTTTACAATTCCCTGGAACATCCTTCTTCGGCGTTGACATCGTGTATAATTTCCAATGAAATTCTCCTGGTATTAAGCCCCGTTTACACGTTGCCAGTAGCTCGCACAAAATGGTCGAGTAGTAACTGGCAGATAGTAACTTGCCACGTGTAAACAGGTAGGGCGAGCTACTCGTACAGGCGAGTTACAACTAACATTCCAGTAACTGGAAGGGCGAGCAACTACAAAAATATTTGTTTTACTGGCACACTGGCCTTCCCCCACCACGCCAATTCGTGGTATCTGCGAGCTACTTGATACGTTTAAACGACCCTGCCAGCAGCTGGACTGTACAGTCCGCAACACATGTGCGCACGTGGCGGTGTCAACTTCGTGAGATTCAATCGTAATTGCATAAACTAGGATGGCAGGTCGTTGGAGCGAACAAGAAAGTATACAATTTGTATGTTTATATCGCGATAATGAGGTATTGTGGAATTGTTTTAGTGCGCATTACAGGAATAGAGATGCACGAAATGCAGCGTATCAGAGCATTGCACAAGAGATGGGTATAGATAATTTCACAGCAAAGGAGGTGCCGAAGAAAATAAAAAACATGCGGTCGACATATGCTCAGGAACTCGCAAAAATTTCCAAGAGCAAATCAAGTGGAGCAGGAAGTGGAGATG
>PNEQ01069517.1:5785-22213 GCA_003012365.1 Medauroidea extradentata | reverse complement strand
CTCTCACCTACCAGACCTTGCACCAAATAACAACATTAGTTACCCATTATCATCGGGTTAGCCCACCGCTCATAAATTTAACACTTCCAAATACAAATTACAAACACTCATTTTCCTTAATTCTATTCTTAAAGTCCTTGTCTTGCCATGTTACTGCGGTCTGCACGGTCAACAGTGCAAAGTCCCAGACTGATTACTTGTATACTAACACGTGTCCTTCACTTGCTTGCTCACCGCACCATTCTCCTTATGTGGTAGGCCGGGCACACTACCGTCAGGCGACCCCTCTCACACATCAACATTATTATAACTAGCAACCACGAAACCTCCCTGGATGCTATTAGGCCTATGCTGACGCCGGTACTAGCAAAAAAAAAAGATTCTACAATCAAAGTTAGTAACCAAATTTGGAAATTAATAGGGTAGGTAGGCCAAGTACCTTACAGTACAAATCAATAGCTTTCAGGGCCATTACACTTACTTCTGGTTCTACCTCAGGATCATCTTCTGGAGGGTACTGAATAATGCAGACATATTTGTAGCCTACTTAAGGGGGATTGATCCCTGTCAGATCGGTTTTACGGTTTTTCTTATATATCAGGGGATAGACACATTGTTTTACTATTTTCTCGCTGACAAGACATAGTTTATTATTTTGTTCACTTTTTGGAATCTATATGGCACTGTTCCTGTTAATGTTGCGGCCTCTGTAGTCGCTCCCGAAAATGAAGCAATTTTTCCTTTTCAGCTGTTTCCAGTGCAAAATAATTAATATATTTTTGTTTCAGCAATTTCAGAAAATCATTTAAGTTTGTATACATGCCTTGTCGTGACAAAAATTTTGATACATCGACTGGGACAGAAGTTATCGAGAAGAAACAGATAAATCCAAGGTGGTAGGGATCAATACCCCATAACTGTTCTCCTCTTTCCCCCTGTAAATACTGCTATTACAAATGTTCTTTGTTTTAAATCCTCTCGACTGAAACCTAAGAGTTCTGTTTAATTTTCTTCATCGTCACTCTATCATCACTTTCTCCGGAACTTACACTTTGATAACTGTCAGAACTTGTTTCTTTCTTCCTCTCAAACAGAAGTTTTTAATGTTTTTCTGGCCTATCGTTATTTGCTTTGTGTCTGTTATCTCATTTCTTATAGTTCTTTTTTGCTTTATTTTCATTTTTAAGGCAGGCTTTTTCATTTCTCTTCAGGATATCTGCTGCAATTGCTATCTTTTCAGGTGTGTCCATGAATATTCTGGTTCTTCCTGGTTTCCATCCCTTGTTCATTTGTTTATAATGGCCTGCTTTTGGATATGGTTTTATCTGTTCGGGCGTTATGGTTTGGCTTACTGATGTGTTCTTCACCGGTCTCACCTCTTCAAGCTGCAGACCTTGATCTTGACTTTGCCTACATTCGAATAAGCCTAGTGATGCAGACTCTGCTGTTAATGTTCATAGTATAGGCTGAATAGTTGATTCTATAGTAGATATCTCCGGGACAGTTATTAAAGCTAACTCCTTAAGCTCCTTCTGCTCATCCATGGTCTGTTCATCCATGGTCTACTCTTGCGAGCTTTGTTGTTTCGTTTGGTCTGGTCGATCAGTGACAGATGACCCAATAATTTCACTGTCAGAAAAAACATGTTTATTAAACGGGTACATACCACATTTCTTGAAGGCAGCTTGGATGTTCTTTTCAGTTAGAGCATTTGTGTATGCTTGGCCAGATAGTTCTACTACTTTATATATTGATATAGTGTTACAGTGGAACTCTTATGACGTTTTTCAAGGGTCCAGGAAAAATAAATGTTATATCCAGGAAAACTTTATAACAGGGAAACATCAGATTTAAGGGGTACAACAGAAATGCCCATGTTCCATAGTTCATAATGAAAAATCCCATATTTACTTATAAATCCATTAAAAATAACACAAATTTTTTTGTAATTTTATTATAAATTGCAATAATTAAAAATCATATAACCTAGAGGAACTTTGGAACTGTACTTATCATGAAATGTGAGGTTAATATATATTTATGTAAGTGCAATTAATATATATTTTTGTAACACACAAGCAATTATCTAAACATATTCTGAAATAAAAAACTATATCATTTGCTGCACGAACCTGCCTAAACCGTCATCTAGCCTATTTTGTGGTTAGGAAAACTATGCATTTATTAGTGTGAAGAAGCATAATGGCATGTTCTGTGTTAATTTTCACGTCAGTTTTTATCTTATAGTGAGAAAATATATACGTTATGTGCGGGAACACAAAAACGTTATTTGAAGGAAATGTTTTTATTGCGCTAATGGATAATTTGCCGGGACCAAAAAAATACTGCATTATAAGCATGAAAACGTTACGAACGGGAACGTTATAGGCTGGTTCCACTGTACCAGGGTTTGAGGCAAGCCATGAGTCAATGGCACGGTTATAGAAAGCCTTCAGAGGAACAATCACTCCCACATCCAAAGGCTGAAGCTTGTGGCTACGGTGAGGTGGAAGTGTTAATATGACAATGTCATTTTTCTTTAGCAAAATCTATTGCCTGAACAGTCATGAGGCTGTCATGATTATCCATTATTGTAAGAACACAGCTATAGAATAGAGTTTCCTAAAGCATTAACACCAAGCTCCAGTGTTACAAGCTGTCCCCTTTCTGCGAAGTCATTTGACCTACAAGCTTAAATCCCTTCTTTGCTAACACACCAGTTGTGTTCTGTACAGTTTTAACAGCTGTCTCATCAACATTGTAGATAGACTGAGGTTTGAACTTGTCGCTTTAGGTGGCCAGGTGCAGTGTCCAAAATGAGAATCACTGTAAATGGAATCTCTTTCCTGGTGCAATATTCCTTCACCTCGGGTCAAAATTAATACTGAACCATTCTCAGCTTGCTTAACTAAATCTTCATGCAAGGAACGTGCCTTCTCCTGGATAATCAGGAAACTGTTATCTGTTTTTGCGTCATATCTTCTATCCAGCTAGACAACAGTTTCTACATCTCAGAAATCGCGCCCAGCCTCTTCGTTGTAATTATGGTGGTGTTCAATGTGACCACTTCTTTCGTACTTTCGACAATACGATTTCTTTCCTTCCAGATTGTATTTATAGTTGAAACAGGCCTTTCTATTTTACGAGCGATCAACGAAAGTGCTTTGCCGTCTTCATACATTTTTATAATTTTCAGTTTCTCTTCTAAAATTTTTGCAGCCCGTTTTTTTTGCAGCCTTTTCCAAACTTTTGTTCTTATGTTTCGATAACATACTGTCAGTGACTACCTTACAGCACAAGATAACAAGCACTACTGCAGCATTTGTCACTGCACACTCATCACGCACAAAGACGAGGCTGTGTTAGTGCAGTGCGTGATAGTGGCAGTCACGTACGTGCCTCACTTCCTGTCTCGGTGCGCGTACACAGAGAAGGGTACAGTTACAGTAGCACAGTTACGTATTCCAATCCTATTCAGAGCGAGGAGAGAGAGAGAGATTTTGGCTCGTAAAAGCTATGGAATGGTGTAGTGGTGAAGTTAGGGAACACTGCAAGCAGTAAGTAATATACATTTTTTATTTTATTAATTTTTTTCAGTGTCTGAAATTTTTTACGTATCTACGAATTTACGTAAGTCGCAGGTTATGTAACTGGGGAGGGGGATTCCTGTACATTATTTTTAACTTATAGTTGCAAGAAAGTTTTTGAATGACGGTGTGCAGTATGTTACCGCTGTTTCTCCAATAATATTCAGCTACATGTCAGCATCATTTGTAATGTCACAAAGTATATTAGAGCGGACCTTTCAGTATCACACGCCACTCTTGAGGCTTTACACACGGCAATTAGACAAAAGTGCATATTTGCTGAGTGTAGTTGCAAATTGTGACCAATATGTTTGTTTGTAAACTTGTCATAACATTTAAAAATGACAAGTTTGGCGTTACAGGTCTACAGATAACGTTACATGTAATGTGGGTAAACTAATTGTGTTTGCAAGTAAAGAAGTTGGTAGATATTACTGCTAGTAATAATAAATGTTAAACTCTTAAAATGTACAGTCATTTGGGGTAACTTTGTACCATTTTGGGGTAACATTGTACCAGGCATTTTAATTTATTTTATATAATAGCATTGTGGTATTCAATCATAATGCTAACTTCAAGATTAACAAGTTCATTCATCTAGAACACAGCTGTATTTTAAAATTCTGAAATACTTCATTTGAATTTAAACTAGGCTGGTGGTACAAAGTTGCCCTGACAAGTACACATGTTAATAATTCAGAAGCAAAGTGTTATGTCCCAAAATCTCATTTTAACTTTTTGTAGGTCCCATGTGGTGTAGATGCATGTCAAAAACCATACACACCAGGATGCTGGTTGAGGAGGCTGTAGCATCCTGCCATGGGAAAGTACAATATTTTGTGAAGGGACTCAATAGAATTTTTCTGGGAAAGGAATCAGTTAATATATTTCAAAATGTTTAAATAATGGTTAATGCCAAGCCTGGTCACTTCGTTTGTGGTGCATATAGCTTGTAAACAATCACTCTCATATCCAATTTGTAAGTACACCAACTTTTTAGTAAGCCCAATCTTTTATTTTCAGGAAATCCAAATCAATGATCATTATTCTCCTTTCACTCTAATCTGAGTTCTGAAGTTTACAAATACAGTAATACCATAGCATTGCCGCTTGCTACAGTTTATTTAGCTCATTTTATGCAGCACGTCAACATACCATGATTTCGTCAATTATGATGACGTGGTTTTGTTGACTTCTTCGCTATTTTTCATGTCCTTTTGTCATACTTTAGTTAAATATTTGAATATATTTATCAAGAGAATCTGTTAACTGGGCAATTAAAAATATACATAATTTTTTTTACATCTTGTGGTTTGCGTGGGTCTATATAATTCACAAATACATATAAATGGAATGGGGTATACAAGTTTGATAACCTTATTTACCAAAGTAATATATCATTATTCTAGCTATAAAATCAGACATTAAATGAACAAAAAATTGCAAAAAAAATTTGGTATTAGGTTATATTGACCTTCCAATGTTTTCCAGTAGCAATAATATAAAATTGTGATAAATTTATTGATGTCGTAGTTTAAGAAGTAGGATAAATATTATCAGACATATTTTACTTTACCACATCATTACAAACACAAAATTCATTGTTCACAATTACTTTTGCTCTGTTATCAGACATATTGATTTTTATCACTTCATTATACAAAGAAAAATAAACTGGTAGTACATAATACCAGGATGAATTAATGCATTAACCTAAACAAGTGCTCATTTTACTTCCACTTGCACTCTAGTGACTCTCTTTTGTTGTCAAAAATCAGTATTGTTGAAATATGTACAATTAATATCTCAAATCAAAAAAATTTTTTTTGTTGTGGAACACGTCAAACATTGGCAATTATTTAGTAACTCTACACATAATTTGTAATTTCGTGATTTCAGAGAAAGGGAATTTCGAAAATTTTCTGATTTTGCAAGTCACGAAAAATTTCTGTCTAGACGTTCATTAGACATTTACAAAAACCCAGCATCCAGGGTAAGGTAGGATTTGTGTTTGATGCCGGCTACTTCTACAGACTGTTTTGCCATCATTGGGCAAGTGATGTATACACGGTCAATTTTTACTACTCGACCACAACTAGTCCTGTGAGGGGAAGAAGCGGGTGCTAGTAGTAGGTAGACACATTATAGGGAGGGGAAATGTACTGCGCCTGACATGAGTTCATGGAACACTGTCAGTGGAGGCGTAGTGCGGTGAACACCAAGCCAGCTGCCTGTGCCACAGTATTATGGCCGGTGGTTTGGTGCGCCACATGAGTGGCACGCTGTCGTCAAGGACAACACAGCAGTAGTTCTCATTTTTCCCACGGGACTAGTTGTCGTGGTCTAGTATTACCTGTGCAGAAAATATAATTAAAAATTGTTCTGAATATTTCCGTATTACTGCTTATTTATTTCCACATGACGCAGATGCACTGCATTTACACCTTAGACGTTGACGAAAGTCTCTCGGTTAGCCCAGCTAGGGTAAAATTTGAATTCGAGTTGACGTACCTGAGGTTTCTTTTGTACGCCTGTGTTGGAGTACGTCTTTTGGCAGAATCGAGTGTCAACATATATTGATTGATACGAGTCAAAACAGAGTAATGTACTGTAGTTTTTTGATATTTAGCATACAAAACATTTGTCCATATGTTTTTTAGTAGAGGTTTGTGTATGTTAGGTAATAATACATAGTGTTACAAATAAAACCAAAAATTGACATTGGCTTTTTTTTAGAATTAAAATAGTTTGTTGTGCGTCAAAAATTCAAGAAAGAAAACTTTGTTGCAATTTGCTACTCAAAATCACGTGTCGCTGGTGTGGGTAAATGATATCTGTATCACAAAATATGTGATTTTACTATAAATTTATGCTGCATCTCTGACAGAAAAGGAAGTGGTGTACAGGCATATTTACAAGCCCATCAGTGGTTGGGTATTAATACAGTGAGAAGTTGGTACTTAGGCTGGAATTACATATTTTATGAAGTATTTATTGAATCATGCAATATAGAGTATTCAGTAGAGGTTTCCTGGAGTGAACCTTGTAATATTGTAAGTTATTCTAGTTTAGCTGATTTTTCTGAGCTTAGTGCCAGTGATAATAACATGCTTTGTATGAGAACTGGTTGTGATAACATTATCACAAGTAAAATTTTTTTTACAAAATTCACCCGTTTACATTTAAATTCATGGTGTGATCTATTTTCTGTACACAAGAAGTCAATTTCAAAGGCATTGTAGGTTATAAATTGAGATGTTTGCATACCAAATCCCAAACTGAATCTCATTCCTGGTAAAATTATGTGTTGTAAATGTTTGTCTAAAGTACATCAAAGTGAGTCTTGTTATGACCATGATATTTATGAGCTAGCAGGTGTGTTAGTGGATACTGTGAACTAAGCATGTGATGCTCTTGGTGTTTCCTCGAATTGAAAAGTAGTCGAATGATGCAAAAGCATATGTTGTTAAAAAAAATACAGGATACTAAAAACCTTTGAAAGATAAAAGACAGATTATGTACATATACTGAAAAATTAGTGATAAAACTGAAGGAGAAGATATAAACTGCAGACACCATACAAGAAAAGGTAAATATTTTGAGCATACTCCCTTCAACTTACACGTAATGCCAAAATCTGGAAAGAAATTGGTGTAAGTAAATACTTAACCTTGTAAAACACATGATGTTTTAAACAAAAAGGGAGTTTTAAGTAGAATCAAGAATGGCAAGTAATTTCTTTGATGTTCATTCAGTTCAGTACAAGAGTTTTTCCAAATGATGACTACAGTAATGCCTGGGAAGAAAGATTGCAAGTCAGTTTGAGCGTCAACTGGAGAAAAAGTAAACATCTGTATAAGCTCATTTTGTGTAATTTAAACTGTAAAAAGCTTTTATGACAAAACACCCAAACAAAAATTAAGTGTGTGTGCATTATCAGAGCTAGGCCAAAATTTTGTGTACTATTGGGAAGTGCGTTACACATTTAATTTGTGTTTGCTTATATCAGAATGTAGTCTAAAGTTCTTATTTTAAGCTATCAAAAGTCAAAATTCTTAGAAGGTAATGTTGAAGTTCATGGTTTGCACTATTGAAAATTAATTTTGTATGCTGTCAGGATGTGCAGTGTGTCCTAGCATGGAAGCTATAATAGCCATTATAAGAGAAAATTTTGAAGAGCTGGCAGAAGAAATGGGAATTTCTTTCAAGCAGTGGGTATCAACAGACAGTTGTGAGCTTGTTTTCTTTGTGTTAATTCAAGACCTGTGGGAAAGTTGTGTGAAAATCATAAACAATTAAATGGTCATTCATCATTTCATTGTGAAAAAACTGAATTTCTTAGTTCACAGAAGGAATTTCTTGAAGATGGTGAACTCATTGTTTTGTTGGTCTTTTCAGAAAGTTGGTTCTATGTTGTGCAGTATGAGGTCCAGTGTTTCCATTGCTCAGGTTAACAATTGACACTGCATCCATTTGTTTGTTACTGGAGAGTAAATAGAGAACACATTCAAAAAATCTTTTGGTGAGTACCTAACCACATAATATTGTTCTACATGTTTCAAAACATTCTTGCTGAACTACTGAAACAAGATCATCTTAACCTATCCAGAGCCCTATACTTCACTGATGGATCAATCATCTGCCCAATATAAAAATTAGAGGTCTTCATTAATTTATGTGATGGAATAAGATGAACTGTGAAGAGGTTGGTTTGAAAGGCTACCTTGCAGCGATAAGTTAACGACCAGATCATTACACCTATGGATGTTTTCAACTTGTACAAATTACATTGGAGTCACTTTTTTCTGTAGTTCCAAGAATGAGGTAGACAATGTACAAGATGCTCTAGAGGAAAGATTCCAGATGTTGCAGCCAGTACTTCATACAAAATCATTCTACAGTTTCTCATATCAGTGATTCTGTAATGAAAATCGAGCACATAAAATTTTTTGATCAAGCAGTGATTTTCCAGCTCATTAAAGTATGTGAAACAGAAAAAGTTAAATTACCAATACAATCTAAGGTACTTGATTAATGTCTGTTGTGTGTAGGCCCTACGATAATTAGTGGTTTAAGTAGCTAGAAAATAAATTTAACATTGAAGAAGAATACACAATTTATTGTTTTCATCCTAAACAGCACCTGATAAAGATGAAAAGACTGGGTTTGCTTTTAAGATATAATAAAAATTCTGCAACTAACTGAGCAATAGTCAGCAAAAGGAAGATGTTACAACATTACACTAGCAATGTGTGAGAACTTGTCTAAATAGTTCCTAGAGATATCCATCATTTAAAAAAATTAAGTTTTATATATTTTATGACAATGTGATCGTAATATAAAATTGAGTCTGTATTTCTAATTTAAAATATTAATTTCAGTTCAAGTGTTACATGCGATTGTATTAACTTTAATAAATAAGGTGATAAATTCTAATAAATGTTACAAAGTAGTTTTTCCTTCTATTGATGTAGTGGATAGTGTTGTGGTACCGTCCCTTCTCTTTGTCTTACCACGTGCTTCCGGGAATAGCTACAGCAGCAGAGCGTCTCTCTTCTCATTTAGCGGGTCGTGGGTTCAGAGTGCAAATGAAGACGCGTGCTATTCCAGTGAATAATTGTGACAGCTTTTATTTATCATAAGCCTTTTCAATACCGTGGTAATACAGAAAAAGGTCCTCGTGTGGCAGTTGAGCGGGAAATACTACATCCAGTCCTGCGTGGTGTCTCTGCATGAATCAAGAATATTAATTAATAAACATTAGTTAGGCACAACTTGAAAGAGCTCCCGATCGCTGCTGCGGTGCTTCGAGCACGATAAGAAAAGAAATAAACTTTCAGTACAGCACCTACAATACTAATTCGCGGCTACGTGGCATCCGTCGAGGGTATGGCAGCCCCTCGCTTTCGGAATCAACGCCTTAAGTGCACCAAATATGAATCTCGGCCGCGTTGCCAATAATTAGTGCATGTACACTACAGCCGACGTTTTTATCTTCCAACCTCTAGCGGAGATATCGCCCTATGCGCGCACTTCCATCTTCAAAAGACCTCTCGCTGCACAGCACGAGAGGTGCACATGTACTCACTCGCAGATCAGACACAGCAATGGCCGAGAGTGTGGGTACGCTACCCCAGCGTCACCACCCCCCCACTTCAACAGCTTCGGGAACTCTTTTAACTTATTAATAATTAATTTGTGCTTACAGAACATAGGGAAAATTACACAATTGCCGGACATCACGAATTTAAAGGCCCCTGCTATTTAAACAAAATGGCAAATTACTTGATGTTACAATAATTATAAGAAACTAATTGGCGTGCGATGCGGAGTGATACCAATTTCCGAGGGCCAGCCATCTTTTCCTTTAAGTGCGTCACCACCTTCCAACCAACTCTCGCCGGCGCCGATCCGTCGCGCCTCCAATTGCCTAAGTACCAACAAGAGCTTACTGAAATGGAAAATCGCAAATAACATCTTAACCCGCCGAGCTACGGCAAAAACTTACAAGACGAAAAATGCGGGATTTAAACTGGCGATTCAAATGAGACCTCAAACGTATTTCTGGGATAAAATTGACGTCTTAGCCCGATACCTGACCTCGTGGTTGGTAATAGATAATTAATAATAGATATCACCTCGCATGCCAAAAAACCTTTTAAATTATTACCACACATTACTAATATTGGTTTGCCAGTATGGCCATATAGTAAAGAACAGCAAAATAAGATTGGTTGTACCAAGTGAAATTAAGACTGCCACGCTTGGAGTTAAAACAAAACAATAAATAATTATAATTACTACTAATGAATTTTGTTCCTGTAGTCTTCTTTCTTCTGCGGAGGGCTTTTCTTAGATCCACAGGTCTATAGTCCTCCTTGTCTGATTTCATGTTTAAAAATTAGAGATAAATATGACAGGTTTAACAAACAAAAACTTCTATGTGCTTATGGTTACACATACTGACTTATTTCTTGAAGAAAACACAAATAAACACTGCAGGTTGCACTGATTCAGGGCAGCATTATCTTTGTTAAACCGGGCAATGGTAGTCGATGATGTGACAGATCCTCACTGGGGTTGTTACCTTATACACATAGGCTGGTTAAACTACAAGGCCTCCATATTTCAGGGGAGCTCAATCTTATTTACTGGCATATCACCTGGTCACCTTAAGTTCCGCCGTCTTAAAAGAGAAATTTAATCATACAAGTAGTAAAAAAACACTCAAAACAAATAAAATAAAACAGAATTGGTCTGGTAAGGCCAGTTACTTCACAATAGGTAGTATCTTACTTTGAATATAATTTTTACAATTCCTGTATGCATTTGATTGCACTTCAGTAGAAGATATTAATTTAAATGTAGTCATATCAATAAATTGTGGATAAATTAATTATTAAATTATTGCGAGTTTTACAAAATTTTTGTAAGTTATGTTCAGGCTTGTTGTTCCCATATTGAAGAATCAAGATGGAATAACGTTTGTGTGAAAACTCTTCACAAAATACTACCTTTTAAGAACTGAACATAATTTTTACTCCTTCCCCATCATGCCCTTTCTTTTACCTTGAAGGGAATTTTTACAATTTTTTTTGTGAGAGGCGGTGATTGTATCTTGTAAAGGGAACCAATTATCATCTTAAATAGTATTCATTGTCTATTATGCATGAAAAAAATTATTACTAACCCTTCATTAATGTTTGGCTAGCCAGATGTAGCAGAATCTGAGTTTTTCAGCTGCTATTCAACTGTAAGAATAGAGGGTTAGTTTTGGTTTCTTTGAACAGAATATATGGATTTGAAACTTTTTTAGGAGCTATGATGGAGCTATGATGGAGCTTTATAGCAGCAAGGGATAAAAATTTTGGGCTACTTTAAAGTGACTCTGAAAAGTCATATTTTTATTTTCGGCATTTTACCTATAGCTAATGCAGATGGGTTTTTAATGAATACAGTGAACCCTCGATAACTCGGACCTCGATGTCCCGGACTTCGGATAACTCGGACAGAATTTTTAAAAATTTTTAATAATTTTTAATTAATTATTTTTTGGTTAAAAGACATAAAAAAATAGTTTCTGCTGGATTTAAATTCATCCCATTACATTTTAGAACACTATTAAACTTTATAACGAAGTCGTCCATCGCTACTTAGCCTTTAATAATCCCACAGTAAATATCTGGCAAGTTCCCCATGTGGTAAAATATTGCTAGCGAGGCGCGCGACGCGTGAGTAAAGATGCAACGCAGCAGGCCGACCTCTCACTTCTTTATCTTTCCTCCCTCTTCGCCCAGCGAGCCAGGCACGCAAGTGTGTCGTAAATAAACATTTCAATGTGGTGCTTGTGAAATGACGGTAACTACGGGTTATAATGACACATAAACGGAACATTATTTTGTTCTGGTATGTACAATGAATTCAGGGTTGCAAACAAATTATCCCGGACATTAAATAGAAAAATTAAAAATCATTGCTTTGCATTGCGTTTGTAGAAAAATTGGTGAGAAGGTTTTACGCCCCTTTAACAATGATGTTTTCAAGAGCCGATGTGGGTGGTGAAAGAACAACACAACAGCCATGCCCAAGCTGGACACTGAGTCACGCTCGCTTGTTGATGATGCTCTGTTGATAACGTAACGGCATCTGGAGAGTTGAAACGTTTTAAGCGTGAATCGGATTTGTTTATAAACTACTTCACGGGAAATAATAGCGTACATGTAATGGACCGTAAAATGTAAACGTCTTATGTGGGATAATTTTAAACGATTTTCAATGAGTGACTCACGTGAATGGATTAACAAGATTTTGTAGTCTTAATTTTTCCATTTTACTATACACCGACAAAATCTTTTTATTTATTTTAGAAGAACTGTTCACGTTATGAACGAGTAAATATAGAAAAAAAATGTACATTTGTTATATTCTATACCAAAAAAAACTTAGAAGGTAATTTTTTGAAAACCCTTTATAATGGCCGCACCTCATTTTTTGGGCCTAAAATTTGGTCAGAAATATGCGGCGATTACGCGAGTAAATACGGTAACTCTGTAGAACATGATTAAAATTTTATTGCTTTATAATATGACAATTTGTGTAAGAATACAGCTGTAAATTATGTGTTCTATGATGCAATTTACATACATAAAATTAAATTTTAAAATTAGTGTTAAAATATGTTCACATAATGTACAGTGACCCAGAAGGATTGTTAATTACAGTACCGTTTTTATTCATGCATACGAGGAAAATTATTTTTATACCTTTGTAACTTTGAAGGAGGGTAGAGTAACTATCAGGCTAGCAGTTGGCTGCTGCCCCTACGCTGTGACATACGGACGTAAGGTATTTTTCAATGTAAACATCTTGTGTGAGATACGTGTGGTCACGTGCGGCGTTTGTATTGCTCGAGACTGTACCGGTTGACCTTGACTACTTCCGCTCGCAACCTCCCTAACTTATCTCCAACGATCATTTCTTATCTCTCTCACACGTGCACGCAAGGATCAGCCAGAAGTAGGAGCATAAAAAATAAATAAAGATCCGACTGCCCACATTGTTAGACATTCTTTTATAGTCCTCCACGTTACGTTAATTTTCCCACTGCATGGTGGCCCTCCCGTAACTTGATACGATAGTTACGTTCATAACAGTATTTATTGCAGCCTCTTTTGCTTGTAGAAATAATAGCGTACTAATTTCTTCGCATTTCTTGTGATTAATGACTGATTACCCCACCTCTCCGGACACCCCTCGATAACACGGACAAATCGTAACTCGGACAGCTTCTCCCCCCTTTTAGTCCGAGTTATCGAGGGTTCACTGTATTTGTTTTTGTGCTCTTAGTGATGTATATTCCATACAAAGTTTTATTAAAATAAAAAATAGTGATGGAAAAAAAAATTAAACATGTTGTTTATGGAGTGACCCTGAACTGACTTGTAGTTTTCTTGTTGACGTCTCACCTCTGCAAGACATTCACTGGTTACCCTATAATTTTATGACATATTGTTGAAGCTATATTTGGCACCAAAAGTTCCATGCTTGAAAAGGAATGGAAAAGCACAAAATTTCACGGTTTTTGGACATGAAAAAACAATATTTAAACATTATTGGTAGAACTGAATTGGGTGTACACACTTGGAATGATCTTTGAATGCTATTCCTAAGTAGGTGTTGCTCAAGCATGTTGAACAATTGTTGAATAAAAAAGTATCAGCAGATGCTATGCACACTGCTTGGGATGGCCATTAATAGTGAAGAGATAACAAAAGTTTATGAATACAACTCATGTTCCTTACTAAGCTATCATCATGTCTAGATCCAGCTCTTTTTCTTCATGACACAGACAACTGATTGGTGGCATACAGTGCAATATGCTAGGAATGGCTGGGACCTAGCAGCAGAAAGCTAAACTTCTTAAATATATTTTAGTCAGTCCTTCACATATCTAGCCTGCACCTGCACCTTACTAGTATATAATATTTTCATGTCTGTAGATACATGTAACCTATACTGAAGTGATTTATCAAGTTGTGTGTTGTGTATGGTTACACATATTTTTCAAGGAGGATGCTAACTACTATGAATTTCCTGCAGTTTCTATGGGCATAGATTTATAACTATGCATCTAAGGGCACTGTATACTAAACTACAGTGTTTTTTGTGGCCAAGCTACTCAGTGTGTACCATATTTTTGCTGTGTAGGCAACATATGTGCACAGATCGTGCAATGATTTTGAAACTCTCAACATGGAAAAATTAAAATATTGTGTGTAGGTTGCATGTAAGCATTTTTAAAACAGATTAGTTTACAAACTGTAAAACTTCCGTCTTGCAACTATACAGCTGGCGGGAAGCGATTGTAGATGTCTTGGCAACAACGCAGTTGTGTGCGAGCGTTTGTAACCGGCTGACCTTTCCAACAGTTGTCGCCAAGGCCTGGTGGTTGCTGTGAAGTTAAAGTGGGGGTGTATTACATGTTCATCAGAAAATTATGTTGTTGTAATTGGGTTAGGTTCTCAAATCAACATGTCGGATCAAAGACAATACCAAACGAACCAGGTAAAAGCATTGGATATTCACTTGAGTGGTAGTGTCTAAAGGCACCTGAAGTGTCCAAACATAGTGTTTTATAGTGTTTGAAACTTTGATTTTTCTATGAAACTTGGAGGTCGTGGTGACTAGGCAATATGCCACATAAAAAAAACATTACAGTTGGTAAAGTAAAATGTGGAATGAAGTCATTTATAATTTTTTACTAATGCAGACAATTCTCATAATTTATTGAATGCTGAAATTATGTTCAGTTATTGTATTGTTGAACATAATTTACTTTTACAAGTACGAGATTCCACTGAAATTAATTTTTTTAGCGCCCTCATGTTTCAGAAATTTTTCCTAAAATAATTGGGTTTATTTCTATCAGGAAATTTGCATAAATAGCACAATTTTGCACCAAGTAAAGTAATGCAAGTTTTTTCTTTGATGACCCCTCGGCCCAATTCTTAATTAGGAGGTGGGGATAAATTTCCAACTCTTGACTCTACTGATAGGCACTCCACAAGGTTGGCATCCCTGATCTTTATGTAATGTGAATGTTGTTATTGCCATGTATCTTTTGATTTTCTGATTGCAGGAACTGAAGAAACATAATGTCAAAGATGTAGTGCGAGTGTGTGAACCGAGCTACAGGATAGACGAGCTGAAGAATGAAGGAATAGGAGTTACTGATCTAGAATTTGATGATGGTACACCACCTCCAAGTAGGGTATGTGAATCATTCTTTTACAAACTTGTATTAAAATTATAACTTCATTCACCTAATACAGTAAAACCTCTATTTAACAAAACTCAAAGGAACCTAAAAAATTACATGTTTAAATAGAAGTTTTATGTAACTGATGTCTACTCTACATATAATTTTACGTGAAATGCAGAACTTATCTCGACAAGTGTCAGTATATCCTGAAAATTATGGAAACCATCAAAAATATAACTATTGAACCTGCTATTTATGTTCAAGATTAGGCCTATGACTAATTCAAAATGTCTTGAGCACTCTTAACACAGAGTTTCGTGTTCAAGGTTTCTAGAATAGCAGGGTTACACCAAGTCCTTCACCATATACCTTGAGTGTGGTAATTTTACAATGGCTTTCAAATTTGGGAAGCCAGCGATAGGTGGCTTGCATATTATTTATTCTTGTTCTAAGTGTGTTCTGTTACGCCTTTTCTTGTAGATAATATTCCGAAACATTACTGTTTGACCACTTAACCTCTAATATAATATAAGTTTTCTTGTTCGAGTCATTTTTCAGGGTGGCGACAGGGCGGGAAAACCGGGAATAGTCAGGGAATTTTAGTGGCCTGAAAAAGTCAGGGAATAGTCAGGGAAAATTCCCCGCCCCATTTCCTTTTTCGGAAATCGAAAAGCAATAGTTAAAATCAGCTAGTGGAGTAGCCCGGACTGGCAAGCGTGAAGACGCGTCTGGGGCCTTTCATCGGACATCATGGTACTGTGAAGTGTTCAGCCACTTCCCCATCTTGGTTAAATCTTTAAAAGGTGTTTTTATTTTTTTATTTAAATTTATGTTATGAAAATCTTTCTTAACAGGCTATATGCCATTTTCAGGGTGAGTTTTGTCAGGTGTCCGGTGCGATGCAACAGAATTCAATAACCTAGTAATTGGGGACATGTTAATTTAAATTCACCTTTTCAAAATTCAATATAAATATAGTCAAGGAATTTTAAAGTAGAGTCATTTGATTATTTTCCTGGCTTGTTTGGTTTCAAATTGACCACAGTAAAATTTTAATTATTTTTGTTGATATAACTTTTT
>PNEQ01069516.1:0-18619 GCA_003012365.1 Medauroidea extradentata | reverse complement strand
TAGCTATTACTTCGAAATAACATTTAAGTTTTAACACTAATCACAAAACACTCGTAAAATGCGAAAGTAAATACTTGTAAGCCTAACCTCAAATATTAAACTTAGCACCAAGGTGTTTTTATTTATTATTTCTATGTGGCCGTCGGTCGTACATGTAATATCCAGAAAATAAATATTCACAGATCCAACAGACCAATCAACAGCCACGACACAACCACACAGTCTGTGCAACCTAACTACATTTCTAGCTAACCTTTGGGTAGTTACACAGAGGTATAAATCAAGTGGTAAGACGGGACTTTAGATAAAGTGCCAGATAAGTTTAACTTATCGGTAGTTACCTGCAGGTTAACTCAGAGAATGGTAAGACCGGCCCCTAATGGCAGGGGCCCAATTTTTGAAACTGTCGGAATAATTTCGCTAGAGGAATGGTGCCACTCGGCTAGGAGAATCAAAAAGTGCAATTTTTGAACACTCGATACCGGAATTACTATCGGAATCTAGGCCTGAAGTGTCGAAATTAATCCGCCAGCCAAGTAGGTGGCGGAATGTCAATTCCGGTAGAGAAATTGCTGTGTTGTTGTTGAAACAAGAAAATTGCTACCCTGATTTTGTTTCAGAGTTTTATTTTATTTTATTAGATGATGGTAAAGTCGTTAGAGGGTTATAGTTTGTGAAAATGACAGGAAGAAAAATCGTACTTTAGTGGATTTCTTCGGCGATGAAAGGAAATTTAATTACAAGTGTGAAGATGTCTCCGAGTCGGGCAGTGTGCAATTAATGTACCTACACAAATAAATAAATAATAGTTGTGTTACCCGTGAATGTAAATATGATGGATAAATCGTATGCATCTAAGGTATGAATACTGTTATTTGTATTGTTTCAGCAAGTGTAAAATGTAAATCAAACTTTGCCAAAAAAAAAAAATTCTAACCTATGCATCGCTTAACCAATTTTGCTTGCTGGAAGGCTCGTTTAGACTGTAACTCTGGAGTTAATATCTTTGAGTGTACTCTAGTTACTTTCTTGAAACTAGAATCAAAGCATTAGACCTACTCCACAAACACAGCTACTAAATTATGGGTCACACTATGAGCTCACCCTCCAAACTATCTTCAGTTTTTTTTTTATTGCGGGATAAGTGTGTCCTTTGTTTTAGCTGATTTTGAACCTTGCATGTTTAGTAGCTAGTGGTTAGCCGGATGTAATTAATTCTTACCCTTTAGATAAGATATGGTTTGCAGGCATGTACATTGTGTGAGCGTTTATGCTCATAGCACAATCTGTTGTGTAAGAAGACTTGCATAGTGCTGTACTTGGCTGTGGAATAGAATTTTGCAAGGGACAATTTTCTTCCCACTGTTCATTTTAATAAGGTACTAGAATGCATTTAATTAAAATTACATAAAACTTAGAAAAAAATATACTTATTCCACAACTAGCAACATAACTTGGTAAGTCTGCTGACATGACTAGTCGTGCTATGAGTGAAATGCTCATCGAACATACATGCCTGTTAACCATATATTACCCCAAGAGTAAGTATTAGTTACATCCGGTCAGCCTCCTAAAGACTAACCACAGAGATCCAAAAGTCAGGAGAAAGGACACACCTAGTCAGCATAAAAAAACTGTTGTTCAAAAGCTGAGCAAGGTACTCA
Organism: Medauroidea extradentata; assembly: GCA_003012365.1. Taxonomy (NCBI): domain Eukaryota; kingdom Metazoa; phylum Arthropoda; class Insecta; order Phasmatodea; family Phasmatidae; genus Medauroidea; species Medauroidea extradentata. The sequence continues at coordinate 16,955 of PNEQ01069516.1, read as the reverse complement.
TTGCACAACCAATAATGAGTTAAAATACTGTGAGGTATTTTTTACAGACACATACTAATAAAGTGACAATATTAATTACCTAATACTGTTCCAATGTATGTTTTGTAAGTAACCAGTAAGTTTTGTGGTTATGTTTACCAAGTAACATACTACTCAAGCTTAACCCTGAAAATTTCAGTGAATAATAATTTACTTTCCCGCACAAATCCATGCAGAGTAATAAATGAGCCCTACATTGTATATTTTTATATTGATATCAGTGACGTAGCGTGGCTGTACACCAAGGCGTACGGAATTAGCAGCGACTATACACTTTGAGCAGTTGTGTTGTTGCAGAAATCAATGTATATATATATTTTTTATAGGATAATTCATACCTTGCCTCTTGTATGCTACTGGCTGTGAAGTGTTACTGACCATACAAGTCAAATGGTTCCTCAGACAACTCAGTGTTGTGTATAGTCACTGCTGGTCACCTCACACATTGGAACACTCCACGCGACGCCCCTGTAGTATATCGTGACTTGTCGTATCTCTATGCACAAAATTGTACTCAAAGATACGACAGGTGCAATGAGCTAAACTAAAAAATTACTATCCTCGCAAGCAAAATAGGTTAGCCACTTGTCACATTATTTGGCAAAAGAGTAGTTTGTGTTACATTGTACATTTACACACTTACTGAAACAATGGGACAGTGTTCATAATTCAACTGTATACAATTTACCCAATTGACCGTTCATATGTAGATTTACAGTATCTCCGCCGAAACTTATTTTGGGGCGTTATACCATCAGCAACATACGGTCTGACTCCAAAGCATTTTCATGCCAAAATCACATTTCCTTAGTCGCTGAAGAAATCCACTACAGTGTACAATTTTACAGTTCTTCTACCTGCTATTTCCATAAACTGTTCCTCTTATATTCTCATAAAGTTTTAGAAATCTACTGGTGAAAGCAAAAGAATTAATACAATTGTAAAGCTTGAAAAAAAAAGCTAACATTCCTAGTACCTTTTCCCATGAATACCTTTCAGAGTGACATTTAGGCTATTCAGAAGGATAATTTACGTATAACAACTTACAGCAGTAATTTTTTTCTTATTTTGGAGGCTGAAGTTTCTATAATAACATTATATGTATCAATAAAAACCACAAATACAAATTGTAGCCTGCTATATATTTTCCAAAACAGCTGACTTCACCTGATAACTATCATAACAATTGTGACATATAATGGGAGGGTGATCACTATGGGGGGTTAGGGTGTTGAAATGATAGGTCTGCACTAGCCTCAAATAATGTAAAGCTTGGTAAATTGGAAAAGCGGGGAGGGCAGACTCTCAGTCGAGAAAAGAAACATTTTTAGATTCCACATTATGAAATTACAAAGTAAACCTGACTGGAGAATACTGCTAATGAAAGGAACTTTGAAATACAAGTTTTTTGGAGGATCATGTTCAAACAGTCGATGAGGGGAAGCAGGTGGATTCATGCTTCATAGACTTCGAGAAGGCCTTTGATGGAATACAGATTAGAAAGTGGAAAAACTGCTGGATGACAAGCGGGTGGTTGACTGGATTAAGGACTTTCTCAGGGGACTAAGTCATTCAGTGAAAGTGGGGGCAGTGATGTCAGAGGAAGGAGAGGTTACATCAGGAGTACCGCAGGGAAGTGTGTTGAGCCCTTTGTTATTCATTGTAATGGTGAATTACATGATATTCATGTTTGCAGGTAAAATAAGACCTGCAGATGACTGTGTAATTTATACACCCACAGAACACAGTAGCTAAAAGCAGATTTTATGTGCAAGTATATTTGACATATGTATTATACATATATCATAAATGAAAATTACCTGTATCATGAACAGTTGCAAATATATGTATAATATACACATATTAAATAGCTTTACATTATTCATGTTGAGACATCATGTATATAGGTACTATATCCCATACAGCACAAAGAAGTCGCGGCAACGTCGCAACGACATCGTAGTGTAACTTTGCGACGTCGCAAGGAAGTCGCAAAACGTCGCAGTAACGTCGCAACAACGTTGCAGGGAAGTACATATGGCCATGTTTTGCGACGTCTCGGCTCGACGTCGCAGGGACGTCTCGGCGCGACGTCGCAGGGACGTCTCGGCGCGACGTCGCATGGACGTCTAGGCGCTACGTCAGATGGACGTCTCGGGGCGACATTGCAATTTACTCAACATATGATAAAATTAGGATTTTTTTATTTTGAGAAAATAAATGTGAAATTTGCTATGTCGTTTATTCTATTTGTCGAGCTCTATTATACTAGCATAACAATTGAACTATTTATTTGTAATTTTGGTGTAATATGTCAAAGATTTTGTGTAGTAATTTGCTTGGTTGATTGTAGTCAACATTAAGCCTAAATTTTAATACAGTAGACTCCCGATTATCTGCGTGCTAATTATCCGATTTGCGGATTATCCGCGCAAAATATTTCACTTGAAGTAGTTGAAAAATTTGTAAAATGTTTTTGAAAAAAAAATTTGTTATTTGTAAATACAGACTGTGTATACTTGCATAATGTTTAATTACGTGTAATGCCCACTACCATATTTTTAAGGGCTTGAAGAATATTTAGACGTTTTCCAGCAGACGAAACAAATGTTTCGCGTATGAATGGATTCACGAGATTGTACCGCCATGTCGCACGTGAGCGGATTAACGGGATTTTTCTTTGGATAATTAAAATATTCGTAAATTTTGTATTTATAAGTATCTTTAGATTATAAGCGCATGCGAATAATCATCTACTGTATTAAATTGCTACATCTAATTGTAGTAATGAGTTTGACTTTTCCTTTCTACTAGGATCTAAGAAAGGGTAAACATGGATTATCCGCAATTTCGGATTATCCAAGGCATCGGCACCCTCCATTAGAGCGGATAGACAGGAGTTGACTGTACTTGCAGCATAGCAGAAAATAAACCGACTTTGCATTGCAACCCGAAGTTGCACACCTACCTTCTCGTATAAAGACACCGAAAAATCAAATTATTTGATATGGCCGATGATGCGAACTTTGCGACGTCACACAGACATACACGTGAAAATGTTTTGCGATGTCAAGAGGTACTCTTGCCTTGGCGCAATGTCATTTGGATTCATAAGAATTTTATATAAAAGTTCCATGAGGCTTCGCTTGTTGAAACCAAGGTGTGAAAGAACAACGCTCATAGTTTTTCTCTGTGTGTTACTAAATTGAACAGCACCATATTGCAGCCTGTAACATGCAATGTCCTATACCAAGGTTTTTTTTGTTGAAAAAAGTTGTTGCTCCCCCCCTCCCCCCCAACCAGCACTGAAATATATTCGGCTGCAATATGTCAGAATTCAATTTGAGCCTTTAACAAAAGATCAGCGTAACATTCAAGTTATTTTATAACATTGTTTGTGGAATCAATAAAGGTGTATACACCACTGACTCATCTTGAATTAATAAATTTTGCAATAACTTTCTAGATAATATATATATTTCGCCACGACAGGTAAAAAAAATATAACACAGTGGCCAGTGTTAATAATTGTCAGCATGCCATTTACCTAACTTCATGCTACTGTTCCACTGTTGTTTTAATTTTTCTTATTGCAACTATCTGCTATATTTTTGTTACTGCCTCTGTATCATAAAGCCCGAAGTGTAGCACGCCACTTATAAAGTGAATAAAACCACGCTGTTTGTGCACACAAGCTGTGATGAAGGCACTGGTGGACAATGTCGCTGGCCAGCAGGTTTCCACAGGGATCTCCTGTTCTCCCTCATTCTGGCACTTCTCCATCGTCTTTTAGGGTACGTTGATTGCGTACAGGCTCCCTCTTACAATTCTGAATTCTGAGTCTGATACCCTGGTCCTTGGGTATCCACTTCATACAACATTAATTTTTTAAGGGGCAGGTTCAAAGTACTAGCACTTGAAGTAAACTATGGGTTCTTGCTCAGAAACCATACCTTGTCCCTAAAGTACATAAGTAGCACAGGAACTAGTATAAGCTTACAAAATTATCATTACTGCCACTTCATACATTTACTTAATGTGAAGAATGTGTACAAGCAAAATTTAAAATATAATAAAACATGCACTAGTAAATAATAATCACTTACAGCATAAAAACATGTGATGGTGTCTATAGTCAAACTATAGGTTCTCGTTGGCCAGACACCGCAACATAGCCCTGACAAGGGGGATGGGAGGGATTAGGGAAGCGGCTCGAGGATTAAAAAAATACTGGCAAGAATGATTCATTATATTTGTCGGACAGGATATGGGTGTTACGGTTTTGGGAATAGGTAGGCTAGCAGGGACAGCCGAGACGAGATAGATATTGGTGATGATCCCAGGGTCTACAGGCATACGACCATGGGGCAGGCTCATTTACCAAGCGGTTCTTGCACCCTCCAAGCAGAAGTTCTTCAGAGACTTGTCAAGGCCAGTCTCCACACCACAATACACTCGTACTTAATATATAATTGAAATATCACTGGGGATAAGTCAGTAAACGATGTGGGAGTATACATGATATTTACTCACAACAAAAAAGCAACAATACAACTGAAATGTGGAGAAGGCCAGCCAGTGAAGTAGATCTGCTCTCAAACCGTCTAGTAGGTATAGCAGTAAAGTGTGTGCAAGGCTAGCGGTGGAAAAATTACATGAAATGAGATAAACCCCTGGACCTGTGTGAAAGACATATCAAAATTTTGTCAAACCACACTAGCAAACAAAAATTTGTGGTGTAAAAAATGATGTCTACTACTTACAACAGCATATTATGGTATCTGCACAGCTTTCAGATGTTGTCTCAAGTTTCTTACGTTAAATAATAATTACAGGAAACTGTCTGCTGTCTTGTTAACTCAACATGGTTTAATGGCAGCAATGGTAACAAAAGCCCAAAACACAACCTGAACCAAATTCATGTACTGGTTTTTGGACAATAATAATTTCCATGTCACCTGAAAGATTTCCAGTTTAGATATGAAAAATGTTTACATAGCCCCATTCTTCACTTTTTAATTCAAAATTTTACAGTCCGAGAACCTCTGGGATCCTATTACATTCGGAATCCCCCCCTTAAAAACAAAACCAATTGTTCCGTACCAAAATATTTACGAGTGCATCACTGTAAAGCTCATCTCAAAAACAACTAGCCAGAGCCATTAAACATTAACTGCTCAATGTACAAACCCAGAGTTAAAAAATAGAAACCTAAGAAAATTGATTAATAAAAAATTTAATATGCTATAGAAACATTATGACAAATATGTGAATCAACAAGTGAACATGAGGCATACAAAAGTAATTTGTGCTCTTTCCTAATTTTAGAAAACAGAATAACACCCCCTCTATTTGTTTTAGCACCCTTGTTTTCGATAATAAATAATAATTTAAACTAAAAACATTTCCACATTAAGTTCTTGTAGATATTTATCAGAGAACAAGCTATAAAAGTTTTTCTTCTAAAGATTATAATTCTTTTAGCTTCAGGAGGTTACTTTTGGGGTCAGTTCTATTTTTCACAGGCATGCAAGTTTGTAATAAGTGGTTAGGAATAGTGAGCACTTCTCAATCCCTAATGTTACAGTAAATATTTTTAATCATTATTCTAGATAAGGTGGTAATCAAAAGTACCCGTTGACCATCTAACAAAAGACAAAAATAGGAAAATCAACTCTAACATACATAATTCATAAAACATTAAACATATAAAAAACAATTGCATTATTGTCTGTTTCAACGACAAAGTTTATTTAGTTATTTTATGTCACATTCTGGCATACACTCTGATACATCAACACTACTGGCAGTCATAGCAATGTAACACCTTTATTCCACAATTTGGAGAAGACTTAGGCAACTAGGGTAACCAGTTAAATAAATTGGAACAGTAGTTTATGTACTCACAGACAGGTACTTCTAGACAGGAATGTACATTATAAAGAACAATCATATTTTCCTTGGCATGTGTGAAATATTTTGCATTTTGCTGGCTTAGGCCAGCTTTATTGCTGCTTGATGAAACCTGGCATAAGCCAGCGAAACACTGCGTAACCTCGCAACAAAATGTGTTTGTCCTTAATAATAGTATGTTTGTATATAAGTACCAGTCTATGAATACTTCAACAGTCTACCTACCTATTTAGACATTCCATAACAGTGAGTTTTAAAAATCAGTGGGATTTGATACATAATTCATCCAATGTAGATGATTGTTAGAAGTGCATTTGGCAAGTTTTTGCAATACATTCACAGTATAACTATGCTGTTTTCCATTGTGCCTAAACCAATTTTGATTTGAGTGATACATAAAAGGTCATGAATAAATTTACCTTTACATTTAGTGCATCAAAAGACTAACATTCAAAACCAATAAATGTATAAAAATTTTTGTGGTGCTCTTTAAGTACCTATTCATGAAATGTTTTCACAAATTACACTTCAATTTTATGGTCAGTCATTACAGTGTTCTTCGTCCACCTCAGTACTTACAAGTATGTGTGTCTAGTGACTGTACCCTGCTGTATAGATTGAAAACTACTACAAAGAAAACTCTTGCCGTTCCCAAAAATAAAAAATAAGTGTAATAAAATATTTATCTCAATAACTGAATTGTGTAGTACCTTAAATAGGAACAAAACATTTCTTCATAGAACTGCCCTGGCAATTAGAACCTTTTTTATTAAATTTAACACATTTAAAACATGCAAGCAACTTACACTGTCACAGATAAACATGTACACAGTCAAACAGGTTTAAAAAGATCTTCAGAATCTCATACCAATTAGCTGGTGTCAGTAAAAATCTACAATCCACAGTAACAATTTGAAATAATTATTCTATAAATTTACACGAGCCTCTTGAAATTTCAACTCAACTAACAAATAACGTTGTATTTAGTGAGTTGCGTAGCTGGATGATGTGAAATAGTCACACATATTTGCCAGGTCTATGTCACTCACAGATTATGAAGCACTCCAAAATAATTATCTCTGCACTTAGTAAAACCCTGTTTAGATGTTTCTGTAGGGACTAAAAAATTTTAACTTCTTAGCCAGGAGAACTTTTTACAAGGGTCGAATTTATATTGTATTTATAGATGTGGTAAAAACAGTTTACACTCATTTAGGGGTAAAACTTCTTAAGTAAGAACTTCTTAAGAGGGTTTTACTGTATGACGTAGCATCAAGGATTTGAGGACTGACTCTTGACCAAAAACTACCCATCTAGCTCTTGACCATTTCCTTGCCACAAACAAAAACTTACTGTATGTGCACAGATGATAAAAACTACAATACTTCTGCAATAAAGCTGAATTGACCAAACAACTCATGGATTCAACAAAAAGCAACAAAATGCATGAAAACTGGTAGTACCAAACGAATTATTAATAAATAATATATAATACAAATAACAAAATATATGTAAATGAAGACAAATACAAACAAATATTATATTCAAAATTACCAAAGGACAAAAAAAATAAGGTAACAAAACATTTTTGAAAATTTTTTTTTTCCATTAATCGGCACAGTCATCAGAAAATATGTAAAATTAAATTAAATACTATGCTTTCCAAAACAAATGAAACTAAAATAAAGTAATAATTATAAACATGCCGGCCACTACATAAAAATGAACAGTTTAAACGGTTAAAATGACATTCAAATTTTGAAAATGGTAAGCAAATGTTACTTATAGCTTGAAAATGAAAGTTTTTATTTATTTTGTTTTAAAATCCACTCCAATTTGATCCAATTTACATGGCCAATGACACAAAGGATATAGCGCTTGTCAATAATCGTCATACAAAAATAAATGTGCATGTGCACACATACATGCGTGTGCACACACACATACACATATGCACAACACAAACACACAAGTACATGCACAATTTGATTACTTATGATAAAATCACATAATATATAAAGGATAAATTGATGTTAAAAAATTTACACATTAGAAACATGGCATTAGTCACCGTAAATCACACAAAAAACACATATTTTTAAATTTTTTTTAAAATTAATTTTTTCTTCTTAGGCACTGACATCTGTCAACATTAAGAAGGTTCAGTGCATATTTCTGCTTTAATATTACAGATGAAATTGCCAGAACTTAGCTACACAGAAGCATGTGGCACATTGATGTTAGAAAAGGCCATTTTCACTATTGTTGTACTTAGAAATTAAGAGGTTGATCTCGAACAACACTGTAGATCTTCTGATAGAGTTATCCCTGCAAAACAGCCACCACACATATATACATCTAAGTTTTTGCACTCAATTCAACTAAAGCTCATAAATTCCACAAAAATATTTAGTTGTACCTGATCAGACTGTACCAATTTTACTGTTAATTTTTTTACTGTGACATTTTTCCACACCAAATCTGTTGCCTGATTGCTCAAAAAACATTATTTGAAACAATTTTACAATTCATAGCAGGAAATCTCGCAATCAAAGACCCTGCCTTATATGTGTATCACAGAAACAAAAATGACGGGCCCTATACCTCACAATTTAAAACCTCCAATTCCAACTAGCGTTCTAAACTTCTGAAATAAAACAAGAGGAAAAATTGGTTTTGATATACTATTTCAATAAATTGTTGCTTGCTAGTTGCTTTTGGATATCGGCACATACTTTTGTACGTTGAGTCCTCTCTGGTTCGCTAGACAGTTGTTTGTCACAGGCCGGTATTATGCACAGTGACAACAGAGCCACCCAGCTGAGTGTGTGTGTGTGTGTGTGTATCATCTGTTTACAGTTCCAGTGTCCCGGGTACTGTTAGCTGTATATGTGTGAACCTTAAAACATTCACACTACAATCACATAATATTGCTAGTGAACAGTATTAGTAGGTAAACATTTTGACCCTGCAAGTGAAATTTAGCTGTGATTTAAATATTAAATAAAACCCCATTTTAAATAGATTTCACTTGTAAATAAAGTGTCCAAAACTAACAAACATATTATTTTACACAAAACATGTTTTTAAACAGAATTGCCAGATTATGAACATTTGCTAAAACAAATTTTAATAGTTTTCCAGTGCTCATTTTAGGAACTTTTATTATGACTATTTTATTCATGTGTGCATCTGAATGATTTCAGAGCACATGTTTTGGCTCAATTGTCATATCACATTTAGTTGGTGCTGAATATCCTGAGTACCAATTACTCAAAGTTTTCAGCAAAAATTCTAGCATTACACAGAGCACCACCCAGGTGCACGCATCTAATAATGACTAACACGACATTCAGTAGGCCTCCTCATCAGCAGTGTCATAACAATAGACAACACTACCAATATTATTATTCCAGTGAAACCAATGGTAACACATATTCATACTATTTTTATTTTTAAATTTAAATTTTTATTCAAATTATAGTAAAATCAATTAAAGTTCCGATAAAATGCTGTTTTACTTTATTTAAACAGTTGAGAGTGACAACAAACAGGAGCTGTTGGCGTCTGAGGCTTAGAACCAAAGAAGTGAGAAGGGTTACCTGTGTACACCTGGTTCCCTAATCCCTCCTATGCACAAAGCATTAATTTGGCATTTAGTGTGACTTTAAAAAGTAACCATATCACTTCCTTGGTCAAAAGCATGTAGCAATGTACCAGTACACTGTAGGTCTCTTGATTAGTTTTGCATCAAACTGGGGAGTAGATTTTGTGATAAAACTGTTTGAAACAGTCAGTTTGGAAACAATATTTTCTTGTTCATGCCAAGGTACCTACAAGTTTTCCCCTAACATGTGGTTTATTTTATTAATTTTATTTTCAATCTCACAAAATTACAAATTTGATATACATTACGAAAATAAATCTCCTTGAGCAGAATTGCTTTAACAGATATAATGTGAACACGTTTGAAAGGCTGACCCACCCTCCAGAAAACGCCAATAATTGGTGAAACTTGCATAATTTGACAATTATTTTTGATCTAATTTCATATAGGTCTAATCAAAATAAAAAATAATGGGTAAACATTCACAGGAGAACATGGCCTTTGATTTAGGGCAACTATTTGTAATAACATTATTCTGTGGGTTATTTACACATAGGCCTTAAACACACAAACACACACACAATGCAAACATGTAAACTATATGTTTATAACATTTTGTACACAATATTTATGTGCTTCCTTGGGGTTATTTGAATCTGATATCACAAGTCTCATGCATTACATTGCGAAGGCAGTGTCTATGTACTGTTTCAACAACCAAAACCTCTTAGGGCCTTTTCACGCTAGGGCACTTGCGACAGTCACAAACAACCCCATACCAAAAATTGATAGTAATTTTATGCGCTTTCATGCGGAGAACATTTATAAATGTACTATTTGAAACTAGTATCGTGAAATAAAAAAAGAGTACCAAGGATTAATCTGTTCTTCCATTTGATAACACTATTTCATATCGTGTAGTAAAATTAAACTCATCCACTCTTCTTTACTTTGCGATACCATATTTAAATATTTTTAATCATCCCGCCTCAAAAAGCTGATATTTCTTGCAATGCCCCATAGTGCCATGCAGGAAGATGAATGTGATGAAATGCTTAAGGTTACTGACATTATAAATTCTTGTTTACCATGGCTGTATCAAGAAGAAGTATTGTCCCGAACGACAGCACAACAAAATAGCAGAAGTTATTTATTTTGCATTATAAATTTTATATCCAATATTGAGACTATAATTCCTCATTTCTTCTGCTTTTGTGATAGTTAATTTTAAAACCAGCATACCTAGAGTCTTTCTCCCTTTAGACACCACCCTTTCTCTCTCACTACCTGCCTTCTTAACATTAAGTCACTCTGCATCAATAGTCTAATTACTTATTTTCTGAAGCTATCTCTAATACTGCCCTTTCCATCTATATACATTTATACTACTAACCTTCTTCCTCTGCCTAAATGTCTGTGATATTGTATTTACTTAGTCTTGATATTGGTAGAATAATGTACAGAAAATTCTTGTCATTTCTAGAAGCAATTTAAAAGAATTATTCCAGCTCAAACATGGCAGTTGACAAAATGTGTTGGATCACCACCACAGAGTTAGCCAAAGAAAAATGACAGGTTAGGCTACCACCAGACATACAAAGCCCACATTATATTTAACCCTTCCCCCTAACTATTTTATCAATTTCATAGATATTAATTTATTTTGTGATTTCAATGAGCCGCAAGACTGTAAATAATGAAGAAATTTAGCGTTGGCGAATTACTTCTAGCCACTACTGAAACATTTTTCAATAAGTATACATCTAAAATAAACAGGTGGCCAGTAGACTATACAATGAAGAGTCATTTCTTAATATTTATCCTATTTTTATGAACAAACAATATTCGACTTGCTCCATATCCTAGAGCAATTTGCTCAAACAGGATCCAACGGAATTTAAATTAAATAAATAAATTGTATTTCCCAATAACACAGGCTATACCTAGTACAATTTTTCAAACAAACACAACTATATGGTATAATAATAGTTTATTATGCTTACCTCTTTCAGACGTACCAAAGGTAGTATTGGTTAAGGTTATAAACAACGAAAATCCTCATTCTTCAAACAGCAACGGGCATTGAAAAATCGACGCGAATCACTTTACGGCAGCGTGATAATTGTTCATTATATTATATCGCCCATTTAAAGCGATAACGAAATACGTACTCCACTTTCAAAGCAAGATCATTTTGCGTTTTTAAATTCCGCAAAACTACCTATAAACTTAAAACATTTGCTATAGGTCACGCATGTCACAAAATAATATCATTGAACAAACTTAAAAAACGAATTCGGAAACAAAAACCAAGAATATAATACATGTCAATATATTCCCAATACCGAGAAATAATAAAAACAATATTCGGCTGCCATATTGAATACACATAGCCAAGCCAACACTACAACTAAATAAAGAATGAATAATAATTCTGTGAATAAGTACGTTGATTACGCACTTTAATAACAATTACACATAATGTTTGAAAATAATACAAACAGCAACTTAGTTTTAACGAATGCATTTAAATTTAAAGAAGTAAATCATTTTTTGACCACAGCCGTAAAAATACTTGAACGTCTCATAGACATCGCATGGACGTCGCAAAACACTACGTCTCAAAATAGTTACCGTGTCAACGTCGGTGCGACGTCGGAGTGGGACCAAACTGTGATGCGACCTAAATGGGACATTGCGACGTCCATACGACGTTGTCACGACCATGTGTGCTGTATGGGATGTTCTCAGTGGTGGGACACTTAACCATTTTTGCACCTAATTTGAAAATTATATGTATATATAATATACACAATGAATGCTCATAAGAAACTTATAATTTACATACAATATAATTGTAGAAGTTCTGGAAAGGGCAGTGAGGTGGGTGATGAATAAATGGATAAGGCAGGGTCAGACTGGTGAGGAGGAAAGGAACTATAGGCCTAGCATGATGAAGGAATTGGGATAGAAACCATTGAGGGACAGCAGGCTGATCATGTTGTATAGGATGGGAAGGGGGAGGGGGGACGAGGAAGTTTCGCCTAGAAACTAACTGAGGGAATTTTTAAGGGGAAAAAAAGTAACAGTGAGAAAATTCAGATGGTGTGGAGGATAATGAAGAGGGGTTGACAGTCGAAGTTGGTGAGGACAGCGAGGGAGTGGACTGCTTTGAGGAAGGAGTTGGAGATTGTGAGTGGGGTTGGAAGGCTAAGGAAGGGACTGGAGGTTTGGTGCTGTGGGGTTGGGGAGGATTCTGCTTACCACTGGGTGTTGGCCCTATTGCAAGTATAAAACTTATTACTTTTTATTTGTGATAAACCTATAGGCCTGACTACATGATGAGCCAAACTTTTTCATAAGTGCAGTTGCAAATTAAACACAGAAACCTTCTCCCCCCCCCTCCCATTTTATTTTAGCAAAATGTCACCTATACGTAGGTTCCAAAGTATATGACAAGTTTGGTTGGAAGGGCAACCAGATATAACTGATAATAAATAAAATAAGTTTGAGACATATATGTAACTGGGGAAAGTATGTGTGTATGTATATGTTGAACAGTATTTTGGTATACTGTTGTATTATTGACCTTGTCCCCCATGTTTAAATTGCAAACGAAAACTGAATATTCATTTCCTGCTTTTTGGTCTTGTTACATATAAAATAATAAATAGAATAACGATATTGTAAACTGTTCGCTACGAGAACCATACCGTATGTTTACATGTCTATAAAATTAAATGCTTTTGGTATTAAATTACTAGGGTTGAAAACATCAGTAAGTGAAATTGAATCGTCGTCGAATGTACTACTCACAACACAGCAGTTCTGCAATAAACATAAATCGTAAGCCAAGAGTATATAGGTTAAGTACATATGAACACTGAATTTCTTAAGAAAACCATGACGAGGAATGCCAAATTAACTAAGCCCACAACGTCACAGTTTTAATTACGGGGCATGTTTAATAAAACTACAAGTCTACAAGTTACAAGAGAATTCACTCGTAACTTGTTAAAAATAGGTATTTTCTGTTTCATAAAGATACAAGTCGAAACTGGTTGCTACAAGTGCAGTTGTACAAGTCACAAGTATTTTTTACAAGTCTAGTGCTGACTGTGTTTCTCAAAAATACTTGTACGAACAAACACTTGTAAATATGGCAATATTTTATACAAGTCTTGCAGTCTAGGTAAAAATAATTACAAGTTTGAATAGATGAATGACGGAGTTTATACTTAACACGTTGACTGCCAGGGCGGACACCGGTGTCCGCTCTTGAAATATCTCATTGAGCCACGGCGGACACCGGTGTCCGCTCGGCACTGTAGAAAACAACTTGCCTCTCACGCTGGGTGGCCTCCCGGGTATTGATTCTATCGCCTTACTGTGTCTGCTATGGCCTCAGGGGAAGGAAAATTGTATTTGGTTTCAGTATCACATTTGTTATATCATGTCCACTGTGTCCGCCATTGGTGCCAGGAGTAAACATAAGTTAATAAAAGTGGTTTTTGATCAAAGTAATATTTATCTAAAAACAAGTCAATAGAGGTTCAATATATGCAAGTACATAACTTTGTTGTATTTTTGCACGAGATATAAAAGATATTTTTGCACATATCTAAGATATGAAGACCATGTATAGGTTCCCAACTCAACTTTGTCGTCGCGTATGTCAAAACTTTCTTTACAATATTTTGTATAATATTTGTAACGAAAAATTAGCACAGTTGTCTTCTAAATGTTTTTATTTGTTTTAATAGTATATTTATATAAAATTCAATTTAAAAAATAAAATTACTTTGCAGATTGTAATGAATCTCTGTTCAGAAAGAGTGTTCCAAGTTGTATACCTACATTCACTAATACAATTGCAATATGTGAGGATATTTCTTTACAATAACACATGTTCTAAACTTTGGATTTGAAGGAAAACATATATTCACATTACTAGATACAAACACTAATAAGCTTATGTAATTTTGTTTTATACAAAACAATGAATTTACAATGGTGCAAAATTGAAACACTCATGTAGTACCTAAGTTCATATCAGAACTTTCATCATGGTCACGTTTGATGCAAAATAAATCATTCACACATATTTACACTACAGATGATACCAATAAATAAAACATATTTTAATCAACGCAAAATTATTTTAGTCCTCAAATAAAGCACTAAAAAATTACTATATCAGTTGCGACAAACTCTTCACTAGTTGTGAATGTGTAGCACTTATTCATATGAGAATTACTTGTGCGCACCAATTTTTTTTTCTGACGAGCCCCCATATCCCGCCACGTCAGCGTGTACCCCGTCTCAGTCTGTGGGTACTCCGGCATGCATTAGTCGCTAATAACGAAGGAGGTAGGGATTGAATGTGTCTCAAGGCTAGGCCTCATACACTTGGTTGGCTGTTAGTTGGAGAAGAGGAGACATGCATCGCGGCAGAGCAGTGTTGTCTAGAGAATATGGCCGCAATTGAGGCCATATCCACACCCCGAAGTGAGCAAGAGTATAGATGGGAAGGGCACAGAAAAACCAGTACTATAGATTAGGGTACTGGGAAAAGCTGTGCGACAGACACGCGCAGGGAAATTATGCTTGTTAGTAATGGTAGGGCTCTGGAATAGAGGAATTAAATTAAGAAAACATGCGTGAGAATTTGGGAAATGAGATGGCTGATGACATGAAATGGGATTGTCCGGCAGGCCAGGTCAATCAAAGTGGGAGCTCAGCGAGCTGTGGGTCGCCAATAGGGCCTGAGCGCCCCTGGCGATATTTGGGCAGTACTAGCGAAAAACTAGTCTGCCCATAGTAAATACCTGAAACATAAATAAAGACATAGATTAATAAGTACAATGTGCTAGCTCATAGGCAAACCTTTGAGCTAGCTGATGTTTGTATTTATTATCCTGAAACACATTAGTATAGCTATCTATATCTAAGTGATTTAGATAATTGGCTTACAATTGGTTTACATTTTGACAGTTAGTATTACACAATAATTTGGTAATATTATTCATCAGTGTAGCTGTGGATTAGCTGTCACTGGCCTGCAGTTACTATGAATTTAATTAATAAGTTTAATAAATCAAATTGCAGGCCTTTGTTGCGTGGCCTAAGCGCACGTTTTGGTGGAGCCCTGGGGAGCTTCCTTACATCCCCGACAGTTTCGCACTGGCCCCTAGTGGGCAATGCATCGAAGTTTAGTGGGGGAACACCACTCCTCCTCGGCTAGGTCACGAAGACATCTCTGCCTATGGACATTTACCGCATACGTACTTATTCGTACAGAAAAGATTACTGCGATACCCCAGGGCGTATCCAGTCACCACTTGGGTGTTCCAAGTTGCCCCTGAGACTGCCTGGGACTCTGACAGGCAGGAGGAGGAAGCGCAACATGCAGCAGCAGTTGCGGTCCGGATCTAATAATGCAATGTTCTGGTTATTGCATTCTTGGCTAACTGGTCGTTGTGTAACCTTGACGTTGATGGTAGTCTAGGTTATTTCCTTACTTAAAATATCAATTATATATTTAATTATTATAACTACTAAAACATATACACTTAAATTAAACAAGTACATTTAGTTGGGTTTTTGGTTTATGCTGCAGTACGATTTTTCAAAAAATGCTGGGTGTATATCTCCCGTTCCGGACCGATGGGAAAATTCCGCATAAGTCTCATCGCCGAGGCGCTGTGATTGGCCGGAAAACCGGCCAATCGCGGCCCGGCACGAGAGAGTAATTGAGAGCTAGAGAGGATTTTATATCACTACAATTAATATGTAAGTTATAATTATTATTTGTACATCTTATTGCTAGAATGTTTTTTGCTTTTGTGTTTTGTTTGGATTTTTTTATTCACTTATTTCTAAGACTTAAGCTAGTGTGATTTACTAATGATCTTATAACTAGTTACTGCACAGACACTAGTTCGAGTCGCGGACAGTGTTTTTCACGCCAGTTAGTTATGGGGGTCTGTGTGCTAGTAATGATTTTGGCCGCTTGTAGCGCTGGGTTTCCTCAGGGTCATAGTCTCCGAGGGCACCCTGCTGGAAATGTAACTGGCAACTCACAGTCAATTTTGTACAAAACGACTGTTTTTCCAAAGTTATTTCAGAAAATGACTGCAAAATTGCAGTTATACTGCTATTCCAAAGTTGACAACTTAGTTTTCACAGTCACATAGCCAGGCCCCGTGTTATAACTGGGCAGACTGGGCAATTGCCCAGGGCGGCAATCTGGAAGGGGCGCAACCCACAAGAAGAATTAAAGAAAAATTGCTTGATAAATTTCACCCTTTTTATGTATTTCTTGCACCCTCATTCTAATCCCGCCCTATCTTCCCAGTTCCCGTACCCACTACACTACTGCATAGAAAAAATATTA
>PNEQ01069515.1:0-18622 GCA_003012365.1 Medauroidea extradentata | reverse complement strand
TCATGTTTCGGATGTGCTGGCAGTCACGTCGGCAGCCCTCGAAGGGTTAAGGCGCAGTTGGGACAGGTATCTATGACGTAGTGTCGGCGGTTTTCCCACTATGAGCCACCCGGGCTTTGAGTCATCGGCCAGCCCTCAAGGTGTTACGAAACAGCCGCCGACCACTGGCCTCCAGGAACATGGCACGCAACAATACATTATACAAAAACAAAAATGCCGAGAGGATATGGAAACGTATGATTTTTTAATGCTTACGCCAAAAAAAACCACAATATGTGGAAATGAACGTATTATAGGTTGTTCGGGATAAAGTTAGGACTTTTGAAGATGCGCCTTGCTTAGAATAATTAAAAAGTAATATTAACTGATAACTTAGATAAATTATTTGAGTCCGATACAATCTATACACTTAAATTGTTATTCAAGGTACTTCGTGTTACAAATAGGAAAATTCAAATTATCTTAAAAAGGTATAAAACAATTGTTTCAAAGCGCTAACTTTATCCCGAACAATCTATATATCCATTTTGTTTTCTAGTTGCACAGTATTCTCCTGCCAGAGAAATTAAGCTTGACTTAAAGGCTCAGGTGTGAATTTGGGATCTGCGGCGGCAAATAACCTAGTATCTACCCTGTCAACACACATGGGGTGATTCACAGGAGGGCTTCACTTCAAAGCAATAGATTTTGTAACTATTAGAATGCCAATTGGGTTTTTTCATTACCTGTTTAAAAAATGTATTGTCAATCAACATTTACAAGGACGAAAGTCAGTATCGTGGGTGTAACCAGAGGGGTTGGAGGGTACAAAGAAAAAATAGTAATTTGTTTTCTGCTCCTATCACGTCACAGTTACGCGTCTGGATAGCTAAATACATAGCGATATGTTTTACAGAAGAGTTTACAAGATTTTTTCCTTATGTTAATATTACACACGGAATTTATTTTTAGTAAAAAAAGTCCTTGACTGAGGTTAGTCGGCAAGATTCATCTCATCTGCACACACACCTCTGCAAATAACATCCCACGGACAGCTCGACGGAAGGTTAGCGACCTCGGTTCGTGAGGATTCCACGTAATTTTGCTCGCAGATTCCGCGACTAACACTAGTTTTACGGCCAGCCATGGCCCCTTGCGGCACATGTGCCTAAAACGACTAACCCGCAAGGCTCTTTAACACAATGAACGCTTGGCTGGAATCTGTGTAACATTACAACATTGGACAATCACACATACAAATTATATAATCGGAATTTCCGTTGCCTCTTACGTATTTTCCAATACACTAGAGGTGAGGGCTGATACGTATAAATATGTTGAAGACTCTACAACAAAAAAAAACTTTTAACTTTTCGGCAAGTACTATTTTACATTTGTACCCGGTATTTACTGTTCAACTTGTCATTACTTCTAACGACATTTTCGCACGATAAATTTTATCCCATAGGTTATTAATGACAAATCAAAGTCAAAATTTTACTGTTTTCTATATTCATCCATCACAAATACTAACTCATTAAACAGGGGAAAAAAAGTTAATTCAGAGCAAATGTGTGTGCTAGGATGTACTTAATTGTCCAATATTGCTCAAGTAAAATACGTTTGTATTTTAAAAAAATGTTGAAATAAGATAAAATGTATCGTTGAAGGATTCCAGCAATGGGTTAGTATGATAAACTGAACCGTTTATAGACATACGCCATTGTGACCCAATGTAGCAGAGTTACAGGAAAACTTCGCATAAAAAAATAAGAAAAAAAGAAAAAGCCAAGTGTTAGCTTTTTTTATAAGGGTTCTGCAACTCGACAACATTCGCTATAGCAATTCCGAACAGTTATTTCCCTCTGGAACACAGCATAAAGATTTAACAAGATACGAAATTATATTTAAAGCTAAAACGCAATAACATTTCACTCACAACATAGTTCTCCGTAACTTGTCAAAATTAGTTGTACAACCTCACCCCTCTTGTAACTGGTTATCTTTGCATTTTCGTAGTAATTTAGCGTATTGGGAATGTGTGAATTCTTTCTCTATGGAAGGAGTTGCTGTAGTCTGTCTCAATGAAAAAATTCCATTTTTCTTTGAAGTTGTGCTGGCATCCTTTTTACAGCTGTTTCAATGGAAAAAGTAGTTAAGTTCCTATATCACAGGTGATTTCTGAACAAACAACGTAGGTTCAGTGGCAAACTGTGCAGTGTATCAAAATGAAAAGTATTTTCATGTAGCTCTGTGAACATCATGGTAATCTTCAAAATTTTCAAAAACTAATAGATATTACCTACGAAACACTTGTATATTGCACAAGTCAGTCAGCAGAGTGCGCGTTTGCACAAACCAACTGAGGCAGAGGGAAAACAGTTTTCAAATGGAAACTGTTTAAAACAAATCCCAACATAACTGTCAAATAATGGATTTATTTCATTAGACAGACAATACAATATTTCCCTCGTACACTGCGCTATTAACAGACGACAAAAACTTTTGGCAATGCTACATCGCGTACAAAATCCTTTGGCCTGTGCAATAAGTTACGTAACTTCCGGAAATGCCGCCTTGCAGTAAAACTAGGTATAGTCAATACAGTTTAAGTTTGCCTGATTTTGACATTTCTCTTCTGAGAATGATGCCTGGCAGCTTCAAACGGAGGAAATAATAAGATTTGTAGTTCGACATAACTTCGTGTTGATGTTCACCATTCTTAATTCCTGGAAAAACAATCTCTGCAATCCAGTTTACAAACTCATTCCCTATATTAAAAAAAAAGTCAAAACCAGGCAAACAGACTGTACAGCTGCCTTGTCAGATGGCATCCATAACCAAAAAGAAGCATTATTGCAAATTCCATTGCCGAACGATCACACCGTCCTTTACTTAAAATAAGTGTAATTGCAAATTCCGCTATCACCACACCACAAGAACTTTTTCCTCCGTGCTCCGCGCTAGAAACAATTCCACTCGCAACAAAAAACACGTAATTAATTTTTTCTTAACAAGAGAGTTGTGCTGTTCGAATGGAATTTAAACTTCATTCATTTACAACCGAGATGGGAAGCGAAACGATATTTTTTAGCTACTGTTTATTACTATCGTTTTTCCATTTCGGGCTACCGGAAATTAAGGGATATAATAACAATCGTGCCAGAATTGTTTTAATAACGAACTTCATACATTCCTGAGTAAAAATATTAACGCATGGATAGCAACGAATCACAGAAAAAATTTTTTGGCTTGGATTTATTCCCGAGTGAACTTTTATCACCGATTAGCAAAGAACAAATATTATATATATAATTAGCACAACTCACGAGTACACAAAATATACAAAAGCAAAGTTGTCTCAATCACGTAAAAAATTTCACTTTTAAGAACATTAGTAAAGAAACTAACAAATGTCTTGCGGTCGGTTACATCTCGAGAAAAAAATTCAGTACAAAAACTTATTACAAAGAGTGTGGCGGGATAAATGCAACTACGTCTCAATCGTTCTGCGCAGGCGCAAGTAGATGCAGCGCCGCGCAGTAATTTGTATTGAAATTACATAACCCGACCTTTTATAATAGCACGTACAGGGTCACGCATGCGCGCGCAATCTTTTGAGACACAGTTGCATTCCAGACTGTTCAAAATTATTTCCCATGTCACGAGAACCAACTTCGTTACAGATGACAGGAACTGCGTTTAAACAATACCGCTGGGACGAATGTCGAAGGAAAATACATAATACTAACATATTTTTCGCGTCCAAAAATTCCACACACTCCAAGGTTTCTACCCGTGCAAAATTAACTTATACGCATATTCTGGATACAAAAAATTGTTGTTTATAATACTGCCTAAATTTTGCGTAGATTTTGGTTTTTAAGATACGCAATATTTTGAATCAAGAGATCATAATATCTCTCCAGGGGAGTGCGATATCTAGGATTGGTTTCAAACACATTTTACCCCTACGGCGTAATGACAAGCTCCCCTGAAATTGCATGTTCTGGGCTGTGCGTTGAAGAGTAGGGAACTTCATTTTATATACAGTAAGACTGAGATTTTGGTTCAGCGCTGGTGAGAGCTGACATGAGAGGAGTATGGAACAGCGACGGAATGAAAGGACGGAGGGAAATAGAGATCCCCAAGAAAACCCGCCGACCAATGGCAACGTCTGGTACGATTTCCACATGCGAAGATCCGAGGATCGCCTTGGTGGAAGGCGAATGGTCCTGACCATTCGGCCACCGCAGTCCCTTCTATATATAGCGATTTGTATAAGACTCGTCACAATTGATAGGTTTTGCAGTGGTTTCGAAAACATTTTAACGCAAATTAATACACATGTCAACAATTCATTCTGGCAGTTTTAACAGTTACATATAATAGTTTGTATCAGAATTTTTTGTTGCAACGCACGTGACTGATTTTTAGATTTTTTTTTGCCCCCGAAATAGCACAAATTTTGTAGTCACAATAAGCCAAAATGAAGCTAAAATTTTTTTTGCTAGCAAACGGTACATTAAAAAAAACGCTCTGGCAAAATTGTGTATTGTATGTATTTGCAATTGTTTGAAATAAATAAAAGATCATGGCCTTAAGGTTAATTTCTAATTTTTTTATGGACAAGTTCGGCAAGGGAAATTTTTTGACGCTAGTAACGCTGACGTCGGTAAAGTCGAGTATTTCATGCTGGCGCTTATGTTGAAAACATCGGGTGCAAATAAGAAACACTACTATATGATAGTTCGATCTATCCCGGAAAATATCCTTCACACTTCCATTCCAACCAAATACTTTGGGGTTTAATAACTTTCAATAATCAGTTAACTTAATGAGACATCTACTTCAACCAAATACACTATTTACGCTGTTTTTGTGAGAAAATAGTTGTTACTATGAAGCCAAATTGTTTCGGAAAAGAAAAAAAAGAACATTTTTGCTAGTAATTGACTTAGATTAATTTTCTTTCAGTCTATAACTAGTCACGAGTTAATTGTTTTGAGAAAAAGCTTCACAGAAGAGGCTAATTTCAATACATCAACGAGGTGGTTCAAATATTCACAACACACATCGTAAACGCAACCCATGGTCAAAAACAGAGGGCACACGAGAGGAGTTAACATTTTCTCGGAGTATTCTTTTATCTTTCCAGCTAAAGGCCAGAACTAATCTCCCTCTGTTTATGTACGCTATCTGTAGATAAAGCCTTCATTCGGGGTATGAAACTGAGGATTCAACTGACACGAACAATGCGCATATACTGTATGTCCCGGAAATGGAAGGGGGGGATAACATCGACCCACTAGGCATGTTCACAATAAAGTGAGCATTTTTTATTTAAGTCTTCCATCACTTTATCCTTTTAATTAATTCCTGTGTTTCCACCACTTGTTAACGTAAACACTGTCATGTAGGCCTAACTAGTAATAAAATGTGATTACCATTCAATGAAGATATGCAGAAGAAGGCACAAGACACAAATATAAAGAACAGGCAAAAAACAAGCTCCTAAATTATTATGCATAAAAACGTCAGTAGTTAGGCTAAGGTTAATTCTACTACAGGTTAGAAAGAAAATACGTTTTCTTATGGGAGAGCTTGGCACAGGGTAAATTTCTGCCACTAGTTTCGCTTCAATCGCTAAGAGACCGATAAACAAGAAACCGTAGTAAAATTAAATTTTAATAAACTTGGAAATTGTATTTGTCATTTAATTTAATTTTAAAGAAAAAACAAGCCGATTTCGCGTTTTAAATTATCAGCTTAGTGTAACTTAAAATTGAGGAAAGCTCTGTGATTGGTCAGTTTGGTGCATTAGAGATACCAGCGCTCAAGTGGCAGAAATTTTCCCTGTGCCAAACTTATAACATTGATCCTGTAGTAGAAATAACCTTAGTTAGGCCTAAACAACCAAAGTCAAACAGAGGTATAGGTCATTCGGGATAAAGTTAATACTTAAAATGTAACCTCTGAAAAATATCACTAGCAGTTACTGCAAATAACTTAACATTAAGAGAATAGTTGCCTTACTACTTGTATGGTTGGCATCGTGTTAACAGAATGTAGCTCCGTGTATTTCCCTATTTCAATGCAACACTACTGAAATAAAATCGACTGAAACAGACACATCTGAATTTTACATAGTTAATAAACTTTATTTATCAAATTATAAAGGTTCCCACTGACTGCACAATTTATCTTACGCGCGCAAACGTCAAGTGACGTGTCCAGAGAGGTTACACACATCCCGTAGTTAGTCGTTACGTGCGGAAACATAGGAATCAGCTGAAAATAGAACTTTAGCAGGGCTTTTCTGAGTGCTCACTTTATTCCGAACCACCTTTAGGGTATTTACAAATTGTTATACAGTAATTATCAAATTATAAAAAAAAGCTTTGGTAAATTTTTTTTTATGTTCTTGTTCATCAAATGTGGGATGGCCTTTTTCTGCATAAAACCATTCAATTAGCTGGTCACAAAAGTTAACGTCTGAAGCAGCAGCATCTACATGTTAAGGCCATGAACCCCGTTTCTACTACTGTACTTTGCGATAATATTTTTTTTAAAGACTTTTAACGACAGCAGACATCCAAAATTTCTTGGAACTTTTGTTTAAAGTGGTTTACACAATGTCGGCTTTTTTTCAAGACACTCCGTATTATGACTTTTACGCTAATTACGTATGCAACTAATTTTTTGTTACTTGACTCATTAGTAGAAACCGTATATGTTTTCTAAAAAAAAAAAAAAAAACAGAAGTCGCG
The DNA here is from genome assembly GCA_003012365.1 of Medauroidea extradentata. Taxonomy (NCBI): domain Eukaryota; kingdom Metazoa; phylum Arthropoda; class Insecta; order Phasmatodea; family Phasmatidae; genus Medauroidea; species Medauroidea extradentata. Next base: position 11,873 of record PNEQ01069515.1, on the reverse strand, counting down.
AAAATATATATATAAATATATAAATAAATATATATATATATATATATATATATATATATATATATATCAAGCAAAACTGCCTGCAAGATTTGTGATATCTGCTCTCGTTAAATTTAAAATAATAATTATCGCAAAAACAGTTAAAACAAGGAAGCAAGGCCTTAATGGTCCCTGCCTTTAGAAAAGGGTTTGAAAAGTGCTTACTTCAGGACGAACGGCTATAGAAGAGAAGCAATAATCAATCACGATTTGTGAGAAATGTGAACTAAATCAAACACGTATCACTAAGTCAAGAGTCCTAGTCACCGTTCGCTGTATACTAGATACCAGGAACGAAACACGTTTCTGACCGCTGCGCTGCTGAGATAACATTAGTGAACTACGTGTACACGAGACCATGTATCAGCGAGTGAATACGTTCAAGTGTTAGAACCACTGGCGAGGTGGTGCAAGGGAAATGCACTTTAATTGGATTTGGAGGGACAAGTGCTCGATTCCCGGCTCCGGACATCTTGATTTCGGTTTCTCATGGTTCCCAGAATTACTCATATTGGTCATGGCCGATTCCTCTCCCAGTTCCTGTCCTTGTAGGGGCCACGGTGGCCGAATGGCCAGACCATACGCCTCCCACCAAGGTTCGATTACCGGCGGGAGTGCATCCCCGGATTTTTGCATGTGGGAATCATTCCGGACGATGCCGTTGGTCTACAGGTTTACTCGGAAGGGGGGGGGGGCTCCCGTTTCCCCCGCCCTCTCATTCCGACGCTGCTCTATACTCACATCATGTCACCCCTTCACCAGCGCTACAAGACCTCGATGTTAATGTTTTACGCCTAAACGAGAGCATATAGGCTATCACAAATCTGTCTGGCAGTTTTGTTTACAATCGTCTCCACTATGTTGGCTGATTTTTCAAGACAACAAATACTGTAGTGTTAGCTAATTATGTAATTAACGAAATTTTGGTTAACTAACTTTTTTAGTCGAAACCGTTAAAATTTTTTGCTTTGAAAAAATTAGCTATCACGGTAACAACCATTATCAACAAAACTACCAGACAGATTTTTGATATCTTCTCTCGTTTAAGGTAATATATATATATATATATATATATATATATATATACATATATATATATATATACATATATATAAATATATATATATATATTATTATTATTATTATCGCAAAAACAGTAAGAACTAAAGCGTATGTATGGCCTTGAGGGCTTGGGCCTGAGTTTTTCGGCTTACGAGAGAATTATTTTTTAAATCCATGCGAGAGTCTATATCGTAAAATTGTTTCGTAACTTGCTTGCAAATTGGTTTACTATGCAATGTAATTTTTCGAGACAAACAGTATGATGAATATAGCTAATTTATCAATTAAAAGGAACTATTTTGAACAGTTCTGATTCGACAAAATTAGAGTACGCAGTTTAAATCAGCCATAACAAAGATACGAAGCGATTTTACGACATCGGCTCCCATTTATGTTTTAAAAAATAATTGTCGTTAAATGCGAAGGAACTCGGGCCCATATATATATATATATATATATATATATATATATATATATAGTGTGTGTCCAGAAACAAACGCCTAATAAGCACACCAAGCGAATCCTGGACTAAAATGGAGACGAAAATGTTAGTGTAGGATATGATTTAATTTTCTCGATGTGGCAACATAGCACTGTACATACTCCCCTCTTGCGCTCCACAGATATCTTACTACTACTGTTCTAACCTGCGTATTATTGGTCCAGGTAGAAATCCTGAGCAATCCAAACATTATTCTATGTTTACTTGACTTGACATATACATGAAATAATACCTGATCGTGGAGCACAAGTGAGGGCTATCTCCGTGCAGTGTTGCCACATTGCAGACAGGATTCGCGTGGTGTGTTTATTAGCAGTTTGTTTCTGAACACCCTTTATATAGACATAGCAGAATTTTATAAATATGTCTGTGTTACAAGCATTCTTAAGTCAGCAGCAAATTTATGTTCTTCTGAAATGTCGAACTGGAATGTACCCTCCCAAAAGAAATCCTCGCTACGCTACTAGGTAAGCAGAATGTAACATTGCATTTTGCGATGAGATTGGGTTTTACATCGCATATCGATAAGTTGTAGGAAAGTACTTCGTTTGGCGAATTAAAAAAATCACTAACATGAATATCGAACAAAACAAAGTATTATATGCTTACTTCCATTTAATTACAAGCTTTTTTTTTAATTGTCATACAATACACCTCTACTGCGATGGTATGAAACATTTTGCATAGTAGTTCGCTACAGATACGCAAAATATTAAAATAAACAATGCTGCCACTTTAAAAATATTCCCTTCGAATTACCCAGTTATGTACTACTGAATAAACATTTAGCCCGAGTACCCGGCGCCAAGCAACCTATATCTAGCCTACGACGGCAGCGCGGGGCGAAGCATCTTCCAACGCCTTTTTCGAGATGCGATCCACAAGCCTCGTGACCTAGATGATGGGGCCGGGCAGAGGCAGGATTTACGAGGTGACGTCACGTCAAGGACGGGAGATCACTGAGAGTAGCCGCCCACCTCGCACCTCCCGCCAAGGTCACCCGCGCCGCGACTCGTGGGTTCGCCTGCACTCGACGCGACATGCACCGGTCCGGCCGTGCTACGCTACCCGCCTGTCAGGGGCTGCGTTCCATTTGACGCTAACAGCTGCTGAATTTACTGACGAGCATTCCTCTAGATGCTGAGACTACTGTCCAGTAACTGAAATGTCGGTCAAAATACACTCATTTCCTGCTTGGTGTGCCAGTCAGCCAGTCTCAGAAAAAGCAGACGACATAAATATGGTGGACATGTGTATTATGAACCTAACCACGAAATTATGTTTTTTTTTTGCGGAGAAGATCTAGAAGAAACGAATTGGAAGTTTTATCCCTGGACTATCCCTGAACAAACCTTCAATATGCTTTTTTTTGTATAATTATTTTAAGTGTATATATATATATATATATATATATATATATATATATATATATATATATATATATGTGTGTGTGTGTGTGTGTATTTTAATGTAAAGTTTGTTATGTATTCAAAAATGGTTACTATTTTAATGATCTTTGAAAGAACTGTGCAATGGGAGTGCATGACTGGACTTATTTGCTTGGACATACTCCATTGCGAAATAAATGACTGCCAAAAGAAAACTACAAATAAGACAAGAAAACATAAAAAGCAGAGTATGCTTTAGTCATCGGGATACATACACAACATGAAATTCAAAAACTGGAATCTGGCCAGATAAAACTAGTATTTCTGTTTGTTTTGTTTCGTCTCATCGTTGTGTGGCATGTCAACTTAGGTTTCTTTTTTTTACATTTTTGTTAATCCTTTTTTTTTCTGTTTTGTTCCTTGTTTTATCTGACCAGATTCCAGTTTTGGAATTTTATGTTGTGTATGTATCCCGATGACTAAAGCATACTCTGCTATTTTATGTTTTCTTGTCTTATTTTTAGTTTTCTTTTGACAGTCATTTATTTCGCAATGGAGTATGTCCAAGCAAATAAATCCAGTTACTATTTTTAATTAAGTATTTTTGGAGTATATAATAAAGCATTTACCATGCTTACATGCAGACGCCATTATTTCTATTTTGGAACCTTTACTGGTAAGAGGTCCATTTGAAAAATCAGCAGCAACAGCAAATAGAACGCGTCCAGACTACAGTGTTCGCATATTTCTCACATCCACACATAGAGTAAAATGCATAATTCTCACTACGTATACCCCTGATTCAATGCGCATATTTACGTACTCATACACTGCGATACGATAAGTCAGAATGATCACGACATTTTCCCACCGGCACGTCCGGAAATATTCAAGTCTCCCGATTATTAGATCTCTGGAATGTCTGGATATGCATGCACTGCGTGTGCTACGGACGCGTAAACGCATGCCTATTGTCGATTTGTGCCATGCAGGAAAGCGTCCGGAAATATTTGCAGCAAAGAAGGTTATTTTAAGTACACTGATTCAACGCATTTGACCATTTTCTAGACCTTGGAAAACACGGCGTTCATATTTATCCTCTTGCCACGTGTACCCTCCCGAAGAGACAAGTGTCGGTCATTTCATCCACGAGTATTTCTAAAACAATACCGTCATTAAAATAATACTGTCACCTCACTAGAAACCCACTTACAATGCAAAAGGAAGCAATGAATCCAATTACAATAGCTTTGAAATTATAAAATAAATAACTTGCGCCATGCAACAATTTTGTCTTTTTTATTCAATGTAGGCTAATTGAATAGTTAACACGTTTGTCAGTAGGCTATACGTTTGCCTGATTTTAACATTCCGCTACCGAGAAAACTGTCAACAAACAGGATTGCAAAGGCCCTGTTTTTTTTTCCCCCACCGAATCAAGATGACGTAAATGTCACAATGGAGTTGGAAAGCATTTTTCCCGTAAGAGAAATGTCAGAAATAGGTAAATATATGGACTATAATCCTCATATATAGTATATGTATACCTGCCAGCAGAGGGAACGGGGCCTGACACGACGTCCAAATAAAACACTGGGCAATACAGAACGCAGTTGTGGAAACTGGAAACTACAGCAGATACTGTACGTCTAGAATGACAAAAAGTAATTGCTCGATTACTGAGGCTTTCGAATAGTTTTATATACAACGAACGGTGTGCAGCATCGTAACTTTCCACGAGGGTATTATATTAGCTTTTCATTTATATTTCACAATACTAATTTGTAACGTATGTACCAACGTGCCCTTTCATACTTTTACCAGAAAACAATGGCTGCTCTACAAATCGACCGGCATGATACGGTGTAGTTACTGGAACCGACACACCGCGCAATAGCCTACTAACAGACTTCTGTATTCACACAAACCGAATAGGTCATTGTACGTTACCCGTTGACAACTTCCCTTCCATCCTCGCAAATATACTCTACAGATCTTATTTGATCGCGTTTAAAGCGGAACATGTTTACGAGTATGCACGCCTAAACCGAATAAAATTATTTAACTCCCTAATTATCACATCTGCATTAAAAATTCCTAACCTTTTAATTTCCATGTTGCATCTAACTCTAACTCTGCTGTGCGTATAAAACTAATATAAACACTGATAAAAGTTTTATGTAATTTAACGCGTGCAAAATGTCGCACCAAAAATCAACCGCATTTGTTACACAGCTCATTACTCGAAGCAGCCAATAGGAGAGCAGCATAGAAGATAGGTCGTTCGAAATTACACGAGAAAATAGTTTAACCTACTTCGAACGAGAAGAGAATGCGACGTGAACGCTTTCGGAGCCCGTGTAACCGCTCCTTAAATCTGAACATGTTTAAGTGAAGTATTTCTGTAACCGACACGATGCACTGCTGTAGTGTATAATACTCTTTGATATTTCTTACAGCAGTGCCCCGTTCGCTGATATTGCCCAATTACCATTACGTGCTTTGAGTAATAAGATTCCGAAAATACTCATGAAATACCACCAAATTCAATACAAAATAATTTCTATAAACTTACATATATTCAACATAATGAGAAAAACGAAACCTTACACCGAACCACCTGACAATAAAATCTGTAGTGTTTCGACACTACACCGAGAAAAAATTTTTCTTGGTGCAAACAAAATTTGTTTGAATCAACCAAATCATTTTTTTATAGAGGGGCAACGAAATATTTGTTTGCTCGTGCCAAATTATTTTGTTCCTTCGATTTGTTTGAGGCAAATAGCTGAATTTTGTTAGCAGTACCAAATATTTAGTTGGTCATAAAAATATTTCGTTAGACATATTAAATGCGCATACAATATTTTAAGAACTAAAAAAATTATATTTTACTAACTTAAAAAATTTCAGAAATTTTAAGACTTAAAAGTTGGGCCTAATATTAAATTACGATTGTACTGTTTTATTTTCAAACATGTTTGTTTTCCGTCTACGAAAAGGTAAACGACGTCAAATAATACTACTAAATGATTGCCGTGCACCGCAGCACAAAGAACGAGACGTGCAGATGCGGTGGTTTTCAAGTTTATAGCATTTTCTTTTGTGATCGATCAAATTAACCAATTTGAAATGGTTATAGCTAAAATTAAGATACTTGAATTATGCTGATTAACAGTTTAGACGTCCTACTTGTCGCACAAACTTATATTTTGAATGTTGAGGTATACAGTGTTCGCCATCTTGTCGCTCACGCACGCCAGACTGCCATCTTCCGCGAGTCAACCAAATGGATTTAGTTTCGCCAACAAAATCATTTTGTCCATCGAAAAAAATTGTTGGTTCAAAGCACATCACTCATAACTAACAATATTATTTTGTTGACCAGTTGTAACAAGTTGTTTGTTTACACAAAATATTTATTTGACGTCCTATAGTAACCAAATATACGTTTGGCACAAACAAATTGCGTTCAAATGAATAATTTGGTCGAGGGAAATTACTAAATTAGTTTGGAGGACTCCAAGCTTGCTTGGTCTTACCACAAAATATTGTTTGGCTGAAGCAAACATCACCCAAACAAATATATTTAGTACAATGAAACAATTCTTTCTCTCAGTGTAGGCAGAACACCAATATTAAAGGTAAACAAGGGCGATATTGGCCAAAGTTTACAGTAAAATACCACATACTAGTGTAGCCGGCGTCTGTAAGTATAGTTTGTTACCAGAACCGACAGTCCTGAATTCATCAGACAGTTACGTCAGACCAATACCAGGCATCCAATATTACAATATCGGGATTCTTATTGGCTCAGTCAAATAGGGCAACAGCTCCACGTACAAGCTAAAGCCAGTAATCTTCAGGTAAGCTGGGCGTGTATTGAAATCCATCAAACAGTCAACTTTTCCCGCGATAAACCATCATCTCTAATGATTAGGTTTAATTTCTGTCAGTGTTTTAAACTAAGCCGTCTCCCGCGAAGTCTAACCAAATCCGCATTATGCGATAGATCGGATTCTGCATCGCCAGTCGAACAAAACAAAGATAACATTATTTGCGAGTTTAATAATCATTAAATTGAGAATAATTCAAGGACATGCGAAACGAAGACAAGCTAGAATAGCCGCTGTCCATTTAATTTACACACACACATATATGTATGTATGTATGTATGTATGTATGTATGTATGTATGTATGTATGCAACGTATCCGCTCTTACACCATTCTTCAGATTGCGATGAACATCTGACTAAGTTGTTGAGTATGCGCCTGCAAAAATTTCTGCAAAAAAAAATTCGAGCCGGTGAGGGGAGTGAGGTTACCCAAAAATGTAATGGCAATTTAAACTTATGCCGGGACAGCTAATTAAAAAAAAAAAATACCCTACGAAAATGCATCCACTGTGATGCTTTTAAAATATATAACACTTTGCCAAAGATAGGCTACACAAAACACTGTATGACGTTCACCAGCTGACGACATAGCGATCTAGAAGTGGTAAGAGCAACAACTGGGAAAGTGTGTGACGTTCCAGCTCGCTCATCCTCGCAGATACGCTACCATTCTTGGCTGGTGCACGATCTAGAAGTGCGCAGCAACATGAGAGCGGCCACGCAGTGGAGGAAGACGAGCGTGTGTGTGACGTCACCAGGAGAATGGTCCAGCCAGCGCTGGGGCGGCCTTCGACGGCACGTGCCCACGCTAACCAACACAGCCCCCGCCAATCACTTTCCCTCCGCTCATGGTACCACACTCCAGTTACCATTACAGTAGGTGTAGGGAATTACACTTGAGGGGATTGGTGCGTGATATGATATGAACCACTTGCATAAAAGAACCAAGTGCCATTGTGATGCAACTGAGAAAATCTAGGTTCAATGATAAATACCTGCATTTAATTATAACTGCATGCATGACAAAATTGCAGAACGTGATTCCGTACAAGGACATATCGTACCCCCAATACAATACCAACACAACTAAAAAATTAACATTTTTGAGTTACGTATGTAGTGAAATAGAGGATAGTATTCTCTACCTAACACAATACTAACATAACCAAGAAAATAATTCCAAAAATTAAATAAAAAGTCTTGTTTTAGCACCTCTGCCAAGTAACAGTAATGATTAATGCCAAGACTAACATTTCTACTATTTATGCAGCACGAGGATAAAGAGCAGAAGTTACTTTTCAGTGTAAAATCAACATGTTTTGTGTTATGTTTAAATTACACTGTAATCATCCAAAAATCAGAAAGTATGTATGTGCGAGAACTGCATTTATCTCAAAATGACATATTTTGAGTTATGTTGGTATTGCATTGGGAGTGCGATATAAGTTATTAATGTAAGTTTTAAATTCATGTATTTGCTACTAATTTCAGAATAATAAAATATCGCACTTGGTTCCTTTATGCATAATATGGTTTAAATGTAAAAAATTATTAAACATTGCAAGAGATGAAGGTATCACCAAACATTTTTGAGCCAACGTGCCGTTGGAAACGCTGCAGTTTATTGTAGCATGTACGATTGGGTGATATAGGCTACGTCTAACACAACGTAGCTGTCTGCAGACCAATAACTGGAATCAATTATTACAATAGCAGGATTATTATTGGCTCAGTCAAATAGGGCAACAGTTCCACGTACAAACAAAAGCCAGTAATCTTTAAGCTACCGTGCGTTGAAACCCAGCAAACAGTCAATTTTTCAGAGATAAATCAACACCTCTAAACATAGCATATCTCAGTTTCAAATTTTAGGTTGACCTATATTGCTTATATATATCGCGCTACAAATATTGGGAATCTCGCCACCATAGATTTATTTATATTCACTGCCATTTTCATTCTCATCAGAATCTGTGGTTACACGGCCTGTACGTGGTCTGCATGGAGGTGCCTGGCAAGGGGTGGGGGAATGTCCCGCTCAAAAATTATCTAAAAAAAAAAAAAAAAATAGAAATATTAATACTCCTCTACCAGCGGTATATTTAAAGCTTACACATAAAACTGCTTATATAGCCTCTATTTTACATTTCGCAATCTAAATTTTCCCAGGGGAGGAACACCCCCGCCACCACTTTTTTTTGGTACTAGAGGTGATCAACATATTGACCTCTGTCTCCCCCAAAGTTAACTGCCGCGCACGCCTATAGCTGGAAGAACGATTACCATTAATTCCTGTATGTCTATATTTTGTTTAGATCGCCGTGCCAAAAGTCAATCAACTACATCAATAAGATGACTGAATGCATAAATTAGTGTAGCATTACGAAGTAAACACAACGGTTCTTAACTTATAACCAAAAAAGGTAGCGTAATGGAAACACGTCGCGTTGTACTTGCACTCGGGGTTCGATCCCCGACTCTACACTGAGAGAAAGAATTGTTTCATTATACTAAATATTTTTGTTTGGGTGATGTTTGCTTCAGCTAAACAATATTTTGTTGGTAAGACCAAACTTGGAATCCTCCAAACAAATTTATTTATTTCCCTCGACCAAATTATTCATTTAAACGCACTTTGTGCCAAACGTATATTTGGTTACTAAAGGACGTCGAATAAATATTTTGTGTAAACAAACAACTTGTTACAGCTTGCCAACAAAATAATATTGTTAGTTATAAGCGATGTGCTTTGAACCAAAAAATTTTTTTCGATGGACTAAATTATTTTGTTGGCGAAACTAAATCCATTTGGTTGACTTGCGGAAGATGGCAGGCTGGCGTGCGTGAGCGAAAAGAAGGCGAACGCTGTATACCTCAACTTTCAAAGTATAAGCTTGTGCGACAAGTAGGACGTCTAAATTGTTAATCATCATTATTAAAGTATCTTAATTTTAGCTATAACAATTTCAAAGTGGTTTATTCGATCGATCACAACGGAAAATGCTATAAACATGAAAAACACCGCAGCTGCACGTCTCGTTCCTTGTGCTGCGGTGCACGACAGTAATTTGGTAATACTATTTGACGTCGTTTACATTTTCGCAGACGGAAGACAAAAATGTTTGAAAATAAAGCAGTACAATCCTAACTATATTAGGCCCAACTATTCCTATACAAATAACAATCCCACTATCCCAGAAGCACTCGTAGCTCAGTTGGTTAGGTCATGGATAGAATGGATGGGATAATGGATCAATTCCCGGTCAAGCAATACTTTTTTTTTGTAGGTCTTAAAATTTCAGAAATTTTTTAAGATTATAAAATATATTTTTTTCGTTCTTAAAATATTGCGTGTGCATTTAATATGTCCAACGAAATATTTTTATGACCAGCTAAATATTTGGTACTGCTAACAAAATTCAGTTATTTGCCTCAAACAAATCGAGGTAACAAAATAATTTGATACGAGCAAACAAATATCGAATTGCCCCTATACAAACAAATGATTTGGTTGATTCAAACAAATTTTGTTTGCACCAACAAAATTGTTTTCTCAGTGTAACAATCCTGATTTCGGTTTACTATGATTCTCGAAATCACTCCCAGACGAATTCTGTGATCGTTCCTAATCAATAAATTAGTTACAAATGGGTTTTGCTGTGTAGCCTAAATTTTAAAAGTTGAAAATTTATACTAAACTTTGCTTAAAAAATTTGGCTACACAACAAAACCCATTTTCCACAAATCTATTAACAGTTTCACAATATCTGCAACATTTTACGATTTAAAAGTAATATTTTTACAAAATGAAAATACGAACTAACCGATTACTCCCGAAGTTCCTGTGTGAATGGCCTTGCTGTCGACTAGACGTAACGTACCTACATGGGAACCATTCATCTAAACATGTTCAAGAGCGCTGTGTAACCTAGGATCAGTCAGTGTTTATGTTTCCTATCTTCGTATCGGAACAATACGGGGTAATTATAAAGTCCGTGAAACATTTCATTAAATCGGTACAGAATAAAATTATAGACTACGCGAAAGAAAAACTCTCAAAGTTTTTTTTTTTTTTTTTTTTTTTTCAAGTTAGAGCCAAAACGCTCCACATAATTACCACAATTTGGTACGAGATTATCTGAATGAGACGCTGCCACTTCGCAGGATAGACCGTGGGGCGGCCGCTGACCAATCGCTGGACCTGACATCTTGTGATTTTTTCTTGTGGGGATACGTCAAGGTCCACCTCTACCACAGAACCTTGAAGACTTCGACATCGCATCGTAGCAGATGCTCTTACCACCACTCCTGATATGCTGGGTCGGGTATGGGCAGAATTGGACTATCCATTATATGTGTGCCGTGTGACGGTGGACACATTGAACATCTGTAACTAGTACAAAAAAAATTTCAGAGTTTTTTTTCACGTAGTATATAATTTGTTACGTTATTCTCAGCCATTTCGCTGTACCGATTTAATGAAATGTTTCACGGACTTTATAATTATCCTGTATACAAACGTATCATAATATGTACAAATTTGTCAATTTTGGTGGGCGGTATGTTTTGTACTGGATTGCTAAGTAAAGGTGACTATTAATTTATTTAGTTTTTTTTTACCCACATTATACCTATTCATGTATTGATAACTATGTTATTAAATGCTTTGGCATGTATGTGTGTGCTGTCATCTGTGGCAATGCTACCAAATCCTACGCTTTGAACTATAGACAGAGAAAAAGACCGTACAATGTTCAGCACTTCTGAGTTTTGCCTATGAAACTGATCAGCCATTCTTTTGTAACGGATGTGACATGCAGAGAGTTTTGTAAGTCAATTGCAATAAAACCAAATATGATATATTAATGTTCTCTACATGCCAGCTTACCTTGAGGTATCCGTAATACCTATAAGAAGGTTCATCATTGTTGTTAATAGAATGTTCATTATATGCACATTGTAAGTAGTGTAACGGATGTGACAGG
>PNEQ01069514.1:0-18621 GCA_003012365.1 Medauroidea extradentata | reverse complement strand
GTAGTCAACCATTCTTTAAACTTGACAACGACGAAAACAGAGAAAATAAGAACGACTGTGTATTTGATAAAACGGGAAGATAATTGTGATATGTGTAATACTCTTATTGCTAGAGCGATAGTAATATTAGCCTTGATTTATATGGGGTTAATGCGGGTTGCATACATGCGCCTGAAACACTGACACAGCCTCTTAAGGCCTCGATCACAGGAACATACCTACATTGTTTAAACAATAGCAATAAAGCTCAAATTGACTCTACTGTTTTTAGGTTTTTTTTCGGCAATTATTCGAATTTTTTAGCCGTAAAAACCATCTTTGAACTTCAACGAACATAAAAAAAAAAAAATAAAATAAATTGGCCAAATTGGTCCAGGCGTTGTTGAGTTATGTGCTTACCAACACATTTTGCGATTCATTTTTATATTATAGACTACATAACCTTGACCTGACGTAAATGCACTCGTAGCTCAGTGGGCTAGGGCGCATGTCTGGTAACAAGTTCGAACCAACACCCGGCGAACTAACAATTTTTAACTCTCTAAAAATAAAATCATAAGGTCTATTCTCCCATATACAAACACAAGCAACTTCGACCTTACAGTATTAGCGATACTTGACCACTCTAGTAGACAATGATATAATTGTTCGAACAAACATGGTGGCATTTTCCAGGAGCGAATATATTGGATGTCAACTGCAGCGCCGCCTAGCAGCCAATGATGGAAACAAAGTTCGACACCAGCGCTGCCTAGTAGCTAGTGATGGAAACAAACATGACATTTCCAGCAGACGATGACTCGGGGAAATTTCGAGGGATAAAAATTCCCTCCTGCAGGGAAAAATTCTCTCAACCAACAAGTTACTACTGGGAACATGATGGAAGAACCGACAAGATGGACGAAATGATGTGACATGACATATGCCTTAACATATGGCATAACATAGACACAGAATAAGGAAGCTATAACAGAAGTTACATTCCTCGATATTTCACGAACTCATTTCTTTGTTTACACTCAGACGCCATGTTTGCAGTGCGTTATTTCTACATCTGTCGATAGCTTGCTATACGTTATTTGCGGACTGATTGATGCTTTCAGTGAATTTATAACTTGGGAATATTAGACGATTTAGTTCAGGATTGTTTAATTTCTGTTTATCGTTCGTATGGATATATAATTCCATGGTTTTTGAAAATGGAGAAGAAACCTTGTGGCACCATCTGCTGTTCTGCTTTAATTGTTCAAATAATCGGAGACAAGATGATAAGAAGAGAATTTTTTTTACATTTACATTGTACCCAGTAAGGTATGTATAATATATATAATAAGTACTGTAATCATTATGTAACAGAAACTTGTGGCTTGCCTCGGATATTGGACCCATGTTCGCAAATATTCCTAAGCTACTGAGTCAGCCTAGTTTATTTGTATTTACCATATACCATATTTATTTGTAAATTGTTACCAATTAACTGAATAGATACTGGCTACGATAAATAGGTGGATATCCAATAATTAACAAAGGGTTCTTTATTTTACGTCTTAGGCCCAATCCAGTCGAAAAAATTTACTTATAAGTTTACATTCAACACTATCTGGCCCTTTTTAAGTCCTCAATACTACTGTGCCTTTATACATATTTTGAAACAAACTAAATCCACTGTTATTAACTTTTGTAATGTACCTTTTTTATTTACTTATTTGCTAATAGGCTCCCTGACCAGTGGTCTTCAAAGGAAGCAACTCTTACAACAAATATTATACTTGTACTTAGGGTGGCACAATGAGTGATAGTGTTACTTTTGCCAAATTAAAAAAGTAATTAAAACTCCATATTGCACTGTAAATAACATAGACAAAATAAACCTCAAAAGAAACTAACATAACCAACAAAAAGAGAAGCTAAGATTTGAGTGTTGTATTGTACGAGAATCATGTCAGCACTTGAATGAGGCTGTAGAGATAAATAATATGGTAAATCTTTGATATGACTAATTTTGCATACTGACGTAATTACGTTAAATTAATTAAGTTATAAGCTTACATTCAACATTATCTTGCTTCTTTAAGTCCTGAATTCTACTGCAAATGAATTTTTTTAAAAACAAACTGGCCTAATACGACTAAGTTAGTGTTATTGGTAACTTTATGTACTTTAATGATATTTATATGCAATCCAAGCCCTCCAGTACACATTATTACAAAACAAGCACAAATATTTTGTGATCAAATTAAATTAAGTGAAGATGTGGTAAAATATTATTTTAAAATGTGAAAAACATGTGAATATGTACTTGCATTAAGTTTTCTTACTTCTTATATTATTATTATTGCTCCAGATGCAATAAATGGGTGACAGCTTGCAGGAGAGCAGATTTGCTGGATGAAACCCCAGAATATCTGTACAAAAGTTGCACTCTATGCGGAGACCATTTTGAAGACGTTATATTTTTTAATGGTCTTCATGCTGTACCAAATCCACCCCCATTGGTACAGTCACAGAGGAAACCACGAAGAAAAAGGATTCTTGCAAACAACAAAACAGCTGGTGTCCCAAGTGAGTGAATCATTATAGTTTGTATGTAGACGTGTGTATATATATATATATATATATATATATATATATATATATATATATATATATCTTGCTCTAGATTAGATATAGGCCTAATTTGATAGGTCTGTTCATGTTTATTTATAAATTTATTCTAATTTCTAGTAGTTTCATGTGGAAGTGAAAGTAAAATAATTTATTTGTTTTGATAGCTCATTTGTTCATGCTACCAAGTCCTCTGTAAGCCTAGCCAGCTGTGTTTCAAATTAATAACCCTTCCTAAATCCATGTTGATGATCTTGCAACTAGTTCCTATCGCTTATAACCTGCACTACATACTGAACCACTAATCTCCAATACTTTCCCAGTGTTCAAGGTAATACTCACTGATCTGTAGCTGCCAGGCCCAGGGCCAGATATACATCATTCCCTGGGGGGGGGGGGGGGGGCGGCAAAAGTGATTTTTGCTGCCCCTTCAGACTGCCTCCCGAGGCACATGTCCTATTTGCCCTATCTCCCCCAAAGATCCGTCCACGTGTTGGCCTCCCCTATCCTCCCCCTGCTTGAAAACTGAGACCACCACTGCTTCCTTCCATTCCTGTTGTAACTTCCCCTCCTTCAGAGATCTGCGAAATATTACTTCAAAGATTTTTACCAGTGTCTTACTACACTTTAAACCCATTACCAATTTCGTTTTCTCTCTCATGCATTGTTGTATTCGCTAGTCACTTTCCACTTAAAGTAGTTAATTATACATTTAACATATTGTTGATAAACAGCCTCTCTTGCGTAGAACATTAAGAGCGCTTGGTAGATAAATAAATAAACACAAAACAATTGAATTGTACACTTTTTTCGAAGCCAATATGGATAGAATACAAAACGACAATCCTAGATACTGGTATTTGATAACTTTACGAGTAAATATTTATCCAGAATTACTCCTTCGTTATGCGTGATCTCTTGCGCCGTAGTTAAATGTATGAGGTCCCGGCATCAGATATTTTGCCTCAGAAGTTCGTAACACTGGAAACAATTTTGTTTAAAACGTTGGATAACTTGTTGTCAAGGATTGCTATCGTTAAATTTTCGCATGATTTCATGAAACCTACACTTGTAAATTGGTACTTTTAGCATTGAATTATGTGCGACGCCCTCTTAATGCAAAACAACGGCAGTTTTAATTATTCGACTCAAAGAAAATTATTGCTATTTTACTTTGGAAGTTCTTGTAAATTTTGTACGCTAAGTATGTATGTGCATGCAAAATAGCTCAGTGATAGATGGAGCCTTGTTATTTTTACTGTGGTATAATAGGTATGTTAATGAATCTAAAAAATCATTTTTTTTTTTTTCAGGAAAACGGTGCACATCAGAACATTACTACAAAAGTGTAAGTAACGAGACAGCGTCATTGAGTTGCCAATTACAGGATCATGAGGCTGCTGAAATACTTCTCAGCTTGAATTCCTCAGCAGGTAACTTTGTTAGGATTAATAAGCCTGCCTAGCACTATCTGGGCTCTATTTCATGAAACTGTAATACTAAAGTTTGCGAAGGAACATTTCTTGAAGGGCAGATGCTAATAATGCAATAAAAATACTCATGAATGAAATTTTTCTGGTGCGGAAATAGGCAAGTGTTTTTTAGTGATTGCTAAGATTCTTTAAATTAAATGTACATTATTTAATTTTGTGACATCTGTTGGTTAACATTGGGTGAACACCACTATAATGAAGCAAATTGTGACTTTGACATGTGTGACTATGGGAATAATATGTTTTTTAAAAATTTTTTCAGAGGAGTAGGTTACTAGTACATATTCTTACAATTTTTATCACTGTTTCAAACCAATATTAAGTTACTAATTGTTACACTTAAACAGATTTAAGGCCATGCGCTCTTGTTCCCACTGTTTTAGTGATAATAATTACAATATTTTTAGCTTGAATTTAGACCAAAGGGGATACAAAAAATCTGTAAGGCCATTATATTAAAAATAATTTTTGCACTAATAACTAATTTTTTCAAAACAAACAATTGTACAATTCCGACCGAAAAAGTAAATTAACTGAAAAGCAGAAACAAGATACCAGGCCTTACTGATGAGGCTTGCCATGCATGCTTCATTGTTTACCGTAAATTATGATTGCATGCTTCAGTTTTGAATACACAGTTAAGATAGTGTCAGAAGAGCTCAGAAATTGAAGCTTTCTATCACGCTGCATTAGTGTAGTACTGGAGACATAGTATGTACTTACAGCTATCACAATTCCAAGCATAGTAATGCAGTTATTGTTGTAATTTAGTCTTGGAAATTTATTTTAATGATTGCAGCTTCAAATGTGTTCATTGTCAGTTTTGTGTTAAAATGCACGAAAGCTAAGAAGATATGTACTCTCAGTGTAGTCCACATTACATTTTGTTCCCTGGAGGCATAAGATATTGTATGTCTACAGTAGTCCACCTAAAATTTAATTAATTGTTTTTCGAAATTAAATAATCATAATTTATATAATTAATTTGATGAACTTAATTAAGTTCTTCTGTGATTGATGCTAAATTTAATTTAAAGTCATAATTTTCAGTAAAAGAATTGTAACATTTTAATAATTTCAATTTTAAATATTCCATGTAATATTGTTTTGTGTTTATGTATTTATCAGTGTGCTATGACGCACCGAAGTTAAAGAAAACCTTAGTTACTGTGATCAGTAACTATACTAAATTTTTCGTTTCACTTAGTAAGAGAAATTTGGATATTTTCTCTTTTGGGAGTGCCTCAACCGAGTTTGAAGTAAGCGTCACTTCTTAGAAAGCTACTATGGCATGTCGTCCCGTGGCAGACTTCTCTGCTGAGACGCCGATCCTGCCATCATCGTAAGTTTAGAGATCTATTGGAGTGGATCCTAGGTCCAAGAAGTCATGGTAAAAGTTTGCCAGTTTCAGAAGAGGCAATATAATATGAATTCTAATTTAGTTTCTGAGTGAACTTGAAGACGACGAGGGATGACGCGTAAGACAGACGCTTACGATCCTTACTATAACTTCTGTGAAATGTCTTCAGTGTAAACGTCTCCAATTTTATTGATTTAGACTCCAACAAGATTAGCAACCTTCAAAGTGATATAGTAATGTTTCTACATTTTTGGTAATTAATTTAGGAGAATCTAGGCTTAACCAGAGGTCTGAGATAATTTCATAGAGACTTAAATTCTACCGAATGTACAAATTTAAATGTAATAGCCTTGCAAGATTAAATTACAGAATTTCCTCAGTATAACTTTACAGTTTCTGCAACTATGATATCATTTTAAGCTTTTGTGATTGCTGTGAATGTGTGTTGTTGTATCTGGTTTAGAGCAGTAGTTAATGGTAAATTTCACTAATTTTCTTTACAGTGTAGGGAATAGCACCTATTTTCCGTCAAATTAATTTATATTTTAATTAAACGCAGTATACATGCTACCTCCGATGAGACAACTGAACGTAATTATGAACATGGCCACTTAGTATTTGAAGCTAACCAAATATTTTGAGGACCTACACACATTCAGCTGACCTGCAAGAGATGTGTTGTTTTGAATGATTAAATATTGTCAAGATGTTGAGAAATACAAGATAAAGTACATGGTGTATAATTGTTGGTGTGCTAAAATGTTCTACTTACAGTTCAGCGTTATCCATTTGTTGATTTGAAACTTGATTTTTATTTATTGGGAACTTTGCAGAATGAAGTTCTTCTGTAATCCTCTTCATCTCCATGAAACATTTCCTTGAGTCGAGCTATATTTTCTTCTTATTGTGTAAATATGTTTGTGCAATTTAATGAGAAAACTTTTCAATTAATTTGTTTATATTTTTCTTATGCTTCTAAACTATGAATTACTGAATTATTGAGTCTTGACTAATTGTTGAATTGTTTATGTCATTGTTGAAGCAACTATGTTCAAATATATTTGCATATGACGTTTTGATAAAAGATTTGTTTATTACATGGTATATTGTTAGGTATGTTTAAGCATTGTGTGCTACACTTCCTTTATTGATGTTTAGGGAAATAAGAATATCTTCTCACCATTCGTCAATATCAATTAGCGCTGTTAGTGTCTTCCTTATGCAACCTTGTAGAGCGAGTTTAGGTAGTACACAATGCGAAGTTTTACTACCAGGATTACTCTCTCACCAGGTGCAAAACATGTCTTAGTCTCACTAAAGCTGAGAAGACCAGCAGGCGTTTCCTGGATGAAGCTACAAGTGACGAAACCTACGAGAATCAACGTTATTTTTAAATGTGAATGGCAAAGACAGTGTTAATGTTATGTAAAACAGTATCATTTTTGCTCAGACTCATATTGTTTTGAATATGAACGTTACTGAGAATGCCATGTTGACGTCCGTTAACAACTAACATTACAGTTAAAGTGGCTAGTTTTAAAACAGAACTCAAGTATACTACTAGTCAAGCTGTTAAAAAGGAAGTCGATCTGATCATTTAAACCTACTAGTGTAACAGTATCCAGTGTCATGTAGGTGATTACCTGTGTCGCGGCGAGATATTTTCCGCGCCGCACAGTATAGCCTACATTGTTTCCCGGCTCAGTGGAGTGAATGCCGGGAAGAAACATACTGCGACAAATGAAGATCGACCTGAGCACTGCTTGGCAGTGCTGACACAGGAGTTGGAAATGAGACATCTGTTGCTCGCCTCCAGTTTCGCCAACTGCGTGCACTGGCGCGCACAATTTGAAACCACGCGAGGATGAGAACTTTCAGGGAGGAAGCGATCCTTGTAAACTAATACATGTTTTATTTTTCAGCATATGTTCGAGGAAGACGAACTTTCCCAACAGCTAATGCTGTAATAGTATTTGAACCTATCATATTTTAATTGTTTGATGGTATTTGTTTATTGTTTTTTTTTTAAATTGCACTCTTTGTGTATGTCGACTTTAATTTCTCAGGTGTGTAACGTTTTCTTCTGTTTATACTTGTAAATGTAGGTGTACACAGGTGCTATCTCCCAGGTATCTAAGTTTATCTACCCAGTCCATAGCAAGTGGGGTTATTTGTGGTATGTTTATAGTAGTTCACCTTAATTTTAATTAATTGTTTTTCTAAATTAAATATTCATAACTTATGTAATTTATTTAATTAACTTTATTAATTTATTTTGTGATTGATGCTAAATTTAATTTAAAGTCATATTCTATATATTTAATGTCATAATTTACAGTAAAAGAATTGTAAAATTTTAATAATTTAAATTTTAAATATTTCATGTAATATTGTTTTGTGTTTATGTATTTATCAGTGTGTTATGACGAACGGAAGCTAAAGAAAACTTTGGTTACTGTGATCAGTAACTATACAAAATTTTTCGTTTCTCTTAGTAAGAGTAATTTTGATTTATTTTTTTTTTCTTTTGCGAGTGCCTCAACCGAGTTTGAAGTGTAAGCGTCACTTCTTCTTGGAAAGCTCCTATGGCATGTCGTCCCGTGGCAGGCTTCTCTGCTGAGACGACGATCCTGCCGTCATCGTAATTTTTTAGGGATATGTTGGAGCGGATCCTAGGTCCAAGAAGTCGTTTTAAAAGTTTGCCAGGTTCAGAAGAGGCAATTTTATGTTAATTTCAATTTAGTTTGGTGTGAACTTGAAGACGACGAGGGATGATGTGTAAGACAGACTCTTACGAGCCTAACTCTAACTTCTGTGAAATGTCTTCAGTGTAAACGTCTCCAATTTTATTGATTTAGACTCCAACAAGATTTAATAACCTTCAAAGTGATATAGTAATTTTTCTACATGTTTGGTAAATAATTTAGGTGAATCTAGGCCTAACCAGAGGTCTGAAATTCTACCGACTGAGCAAATTTAAATGTAATAGCCGTGCAAGATTAAATTACAGATTTTCCTCAGTATAACTTAACAGTTTCTGCAACTCTGACATCATTATAAGCTTTTGTGAGTGCTGTGAATGTGTTTTGTTGTATCTGGTTGAGAGAAGTACTTAATGGTAAATTTCACTAATTTTCTTTACAGTGTAGGGAATATCACCTATTTTCTGCCAAATTCATTTTTATTTTAATTAAATATTTTTCTTGGCTATTTCCTAACACGTGTTCTCTGTGTAGATTTGTTTTATCAGTGTTCTGAATTTTTCCAGTGTAATATGTTATCAGTTATCACAGAAAAAGCTCACACGCACTACAACACATTCATTTAATATCACACAAAATATATTGTTGCGAGCCGCGACTGTCTGGCTGGGCGGTGTAGTACGATACTGTGGTGGCGGAGCTAGGACACCCCCTTCCCACCCACTCCTATGCGCCGTGGCTGTCGGGCAGGGCGGCGAAATACAATACAGTGGCGGCAGCGCTAAAAGACCTCTTCGGGTGCTGCATGGATTGTATTACTCCATGATAACCACCTGCACTCAGTATCGGGTAACTTAAGAAAAATATCGTGATCTGGAATGATCCTGTTCCCTCTTTATCTCTCGGGGTGGTGCTTGACTTTGAAGTGACATCTTTCTAGGAGGTTGGAGAACAGAGACCGGCCGAGATAATTCGAGAAGTAGGGGTGGGTATATAAGAGGGTGCTGCAGCAGGAGCAGAGAGAGTTTTTGCTGGCAGGTGCCTGGTGTGATCTCAAGTGATAGTGACAAGTATTGGATTGCGACGACCGTTCAAGGATGTCCAGCGAGTGAGACCGCAGCAAGTAGTAGGAAGAAGGTGATTCTAGGCCAGAAAGATTCTTCGGTATTATTTCTTTGGGTCCACCAGTGTCAGTTACTAGTAACCTTTCTATATTCAGAGAACTTGTGTAGATGTATTTTTTATCCTTTATGTAAATAGTAGTTATTTGTTCTGTTTGACATTTATTGTGATAAATCTTTATAGACATAGATTTTTTTGTATATACAGTTGTAAATAAACTAGGTTAGCTTTGTTTTCTTTATTTTATCAAAGACCTCCATCCCCAAACGTACCTAGCCCACAAGCTTGTAATACTGGTGTCAGAAGTGGGATGGAGGCAATTATTTGAAATTTAATACAATTTTTTTTTAAATGGTGTTAAAATTAAGTGCAGATGGTTAGATATTTTATCAAACTTGTTAATTTTTATAAGGTAGGAAATTTTAGGTTATAAGTTTATGTTTAAAAGAAAAATGACTAGTGAGTTAGAGGGTTTGCGAGTACTAATATAGGGACTGAGTAGCCAAATAGCTAATCATATAAGTGATGTAAATACAAAAATTGAGGGTGTTAATGAGAATGTAGACAAGAAATTGGACAGTGTTAATGAGAATGTAGAAGAGAAAAT
Source organism: Medauroidea extradentata (assembly GCA_003012365.1). Taxonomy (NCBI): domain Eukaryota; kingdom Metazoa; phylum Arthropoda; class Insecta; order Phasmatodea; family Phasmatidae; genus Medauroidea; species Medauroidea extradentata. The sequence goes on along the minus strand of PNEQ01069514.1, from coordinate 8,733 downwards.
AGACAGTGTTAGTGAGAATGTAGACAAGAAGATAGAGGGAATAAGTGAGCTAGTGCATACGAAAATAGAGTACATGAAGAAGAAAATTGAAAGTGTTTATCAAATGGTGGACTTAAAAATTGACAATGTCAGTGAATTAGTGCACCATAGAATTGACAGTATTAATGAAAATGTCGAAAAGAAAATCGGAAGTGTGAAAGACGACCTGCAAAAGGAGGTGAGTGTCTTAAGTATCGAATGGGAGAAATTTCTACAGCGACATTTAGGTGGTCAGCCATCGGAGTGTCGGGATAGTGGCTCGACGAAGCCAGAGTCGAGACATCAGGGTAACGATGGGAGGTGCTCTGCGATGTCAGGATCGGTGGTAGGACTACTACAGTACATGAATACAGCTAAGGTTGCCATGCCTGGGGCTGGAAAAGGTATTACACTCAAGCCTACCTCTCATGATGGTCAAACCCCATGGCGTGAATATCAGCACCAATACGAGATTGTTGCAACCCTGAATGGTTGGACAGAAGAGCAACGTGCCTACTACCTGGCAGCAGTGTTGAGGGGCCCTGCACTCAGTGTACTCCAATCTTTGCCTGAACGACATCGCCTGGAGTATTCTACATTAGTCTCTGCCCTGGAGCTGCGCTTCGGGGACCGCTATTTACGACATGCCCACCATGCCCGACTTCGAAGCCGTAGCCAGCGACCTGGGGAGTCACTTCAGGAACTTTGGCAAGACATTGTGAGATTAGCCCATCTGTCACTTGAGGGGTGTCCAGAGAAGGCACGAGATGTGCTTGCCATTTGGTTCTTTGTTGATGCCATTGCAGACTTGAAGGTGCGACAAGCAGTACGCCTGGCAGCACCTCGTAACATGCAAGATGCTCTAGCCCGTGCACTGGAAGTCGAGTCAGCAAGGCAGGTGCCAGCGAATAGACGTGTGGTGCGAGCAGCGAAAGTAACAGGCGAAGAAGAGGGGAACAGCATCGAGAATACCCTGAAGGAAATTAAGACAGCCATTAGCGTCATTTCCAGCAGAGTTGGTGCTTCGAAACTCCGTCCTCGACCAGGAAAGCGGCCAGAGTGCTGGGAGTGTGGATGACCTGGACACCGGAGAGCCCAGTGTCGGCAGTATCAGCGAAGAAATCTAGACCCAGGACCAGGAGACCAACCAATTAGTTCAAAATTCGGGAAACATGTAATCACCCGTCTTGAGGGGCGAAGGTCGGTGATTGCTAGAGGTAAAGCCCCACAATTCCTTCAAGTACGTTCGGTGAAACAGGAAGTTGATGCATTGCTGGTAAAGGGCAGCCTGGATGATATACCCTGTCAGATGGTTGTAGATACAGGGGCGACCAATACTGTCGTCAGGCCAGACATCATTAGATCTTTCCCCCAGCAATCACATGATTAAAGTAATAGAGTGTGCATGTTAACCACTGTAACTGGTGAGACAACACCAGTGAAAGGGAAGAAAAGTGTGCAACTAAAATTGGGTGAACTAGAGTTAGAACATGAAGTCTACATAGCGGATATTGCAGATGCATGTTTACTGGGACTAGATGTTCTGTGTAAACTAGGATGCTGCATTGACACTCGACTGGGGGTCTTGAACGTAGGTGAAACAGAGTTGGTACTGACACCACGACCAGAATTAATGTCGCCAGTCAGCTGCCCAGTAGTTTGTTCTCAGGCCACTGTGTTGCCCACTTCTAACGAAATTGTGATACCAGGGCGCTGTATAGGACAGTTTTTAAGGCGCCTAGGATTAATTGAGCCTATGAGAAGAGGGAGTAACCTCCCTGATGGAGTACTTATAGCCAGAACTTTAGTTTCATCAAGATCAAATTATTTTCCCTGTTAGAATGATGAACTTGACTGATAAGGCAATTCGTCTTGAGGAGGGGGCAACGATTGGCTTGTGTAAGCAGGTTTCCCATATAAACACCACTGAGTCTTAAGGTCTTAGGGGAGGACCTTGTGAAGCATACTCTGCCAGAACCACTTACAGAACTCCTGAAGAGGACAAAGGAAAACTTGGACTGGAGACAAGAGAGTGCTGTTGCTGAACTCTTAAAAAAGAATGAAAATCCTTTACATGTGGTTCACATGATCTTGGTAGGACATCTGTGGCATGTCACCATATCAATACAGGTGATGCTAGATCTATCAAGCAACCTCCTAGACGTCTACCTCTTGCTTCACATGAGGTTGTTGATGACATTCTGAAGGAAATGAAGGATCTGGATGTGATAGAGCCATCAAACAGACCCTGGTCTTCTCCAGTTGTGTTGGTTAAGAAGAAAGATGGCTCAACAAGATTTTGTGTAGATTACCAGTGGCTGAATGATGTACGAGGAGAGACTCCTACCCACTTCCTAGGATAGACACTCTGCATAGCCTGGCTGGATCCCAGTGGTTTTCAACCTTGGACATGAAAAGCAGTTACTGCAATGTGAAGTGGCCCCGAAATATAGAGAGAAGACTGCCTTTTCTGTACAAGGGAAAGGAACTTGTCAATTCAAGGTCATGCCTTTTGGACTGTGCAATGCTTCAGCAACATTTGAACGACTTAAGGAAAGAGTACTACCTTTGGATATTTGTCAGGTTTATTTAGATGACATTGTGGTTACAGGGAAGACACGTCTTGATTCAGTGCTTCAGAGGATAACAGCAGCTAATTTGAAACTAGTTCCCAAAAAGTGTAATTTGTTCCAAAGGAAAGTGAAATTGTTGGGACATGTAGTGTCGGCTTAAGGGATAGAAACTGATCCAGAGAAGACAAAAGCAATTAGAGATTGGCCTTAACAATTACTTTGCACCTCAGTACATATCTTCATATTAGGCTATGCAGGCATTGTTTACAGTGTGGTGTAGCATGTCAGTAGTTTATTTCTCATTTTGTTGTAGAAGTATCACCATTTATAACAGAAAAATTTAGTAGAATATTTAATTTGAACAACATTTTCAATACAAATTTTAGTGCCAAATAACTAGCACTGTATATGATGTGCGACAAACTGTAAATGTTAAATATGCTAGTAAAAGTGTGTCTCCATTATTTTAGTACTGCAATTGTACAGTATTTCGTGTGTACAATTTTTAAACAGAAATTTACAAATGTTAAATGTTAGTCTATTTATACGAGTTGATTTTATGAATTACAAAATTCTGTGTAATAATTTAGCTATTCTTTTAAGGTTGTAACTTGAATGACAGAGGTTTTTGCAGTTGTGTTCATATGATTGATATTTTGTCCACTTCCACATGGGTACCTCTAGTTGCACCCACGACGTCTAGTGTATTCCACCTCTATCCACATATGACGAAGCATGCTCTTATCAACATTGGCTACTCCGGTAACCGGAAACAGAGTGGGCAATTTCATACCCCACCAAACAAAACTTTCAGGGTTTTGATTTCAATGAACCCTAACACATATTGTTATGCCACTTAACTTTCCTTTTATTGATATGTTAAGTTATAAACTAACTTTCTATACATCTTGTATATTGCTTTAGATGACTTGGAGACCATTCATATAGATGTGTAGGTAAGCTTTGTGACACTAATCGATACCTACATCAAGGAAAATGGAAATCACTTCCTTGGTGTCATTTGCAACATCAAATTAATAGCATATATGTATGAACATTTTCACATTTGTTCAACCAATGTCTATTTAAACTTTTTCATAATTCTTGGGCAGCCTGTATTTATGATGGTGTGATTTGCATTGGTGAAATGTTACTGAGTGTATTGTATAAATGTTTTTTGTGATTAAAATATTTAAGTGTTAATGTTTTTTATTTTTATAACCCCTTCTACATTTTAAAATCTCAATTTCTTTCATTAAAGTAAATGCTCAATATATCAGTTTCACTGCCTGTCCTATGTGAGGGCCAATGCCTGTGAATGTTTATGTATACCTGAGGGCCAGTACCTGTGGATATTCATGAATGAAAAATTGCTACAATTGTGACATATTATCATACTTCTTCTCTAATTAGTATAAATTTGTTAAGAAATTTGCCGTGGTTGGATAGCAACACTCCTGCAAATCGCTTAATTGCCTCTTCTGTCACAGGGTTTGGACAAGAATACATGTGGATCGGTGAGACGTACGTAAAGCCCCGTAAAAATAAAGTAACCAGCAGTAATGAAATATGTGGGATGTCGACAGATAAGGTTAGCCACAGAGATGAATAAGGCATACACATTACATTATAGCCTACACTTGGTGACTAATCACTGGTTATCATAAAAATTATTTTGTTCTCTGAATGTAAAGAAAAAATAGCAAGTGCTTGAATGTATATTCTTATGTGACAGTTAATGTTTCGACAATATTGGATCCTGATGTACATTGAATTATTTTGACACGAGTTATTCTTTAGTTACATGTACACAGAAAGTAAGTAGTTAAAATATTATTTGCAGTAGGAGTCTCTGCCAACATTACGGTTTTGTGTAATTTTAGTTTGATAGTAAAACTGATGTGATAGAAAGGATTAACATACTTTCTTGGTCCACCACATTAACGTCATTAGCACTAACTCAAAAAATTTAATATTATTTCCCTTAATTACAATCGAATAAAATATTCTTTTGGAGAATTTAATTTTTTTCAGTGTGTACTGCCTGCCCTTAGAGACGGTGAAGGCAAGGAAAAGGACACATTAAAATTATGTCAGATGGAGCATAGTCAGGTTTCACAATACAACTATAGGACAAAATCCATTTTCTACATGGATGAAAGTACAGTAATAGTACGAGAATTAGAGTGGAAAACACGAATGTACCTATTGTTAATATATTTCAGTGTATTAAAAAAATACACATTATAACAGATCCAATGTGAGCCTCAGTAGTAGGAAATAGACAGAGTTGACACAGAGGCTTGAGGCAGAGGAGCAGCGCCGCCATGTTGGATTGGTCTGCCGCCATGTTGTTTTGCATACGGCGGCCATTTTGTCATGTCATGTGACGTCGCGACGTCCATCTTGTTATCGGCTCATGTCGTCTATCTTGTTTTCGGCTGTCAGTTGTTGACGGAAATTTTTTTTCCCTCAGGAGAGAATTTTTCCCTCGGAATTTCCCTTATTCAAGGTTAAGACTGGTTCCACCATTAGCTGCTAGGCGGTGCTAGCGTCGCTACGTTTCCATCATTGATGGCTAGGTGTTGCTGCAGTCAGCATCCGCCATGTTTGTTTCAATGCTTACGTCGTGAGAGTGCTCTAGTGTCGCTGTTGCTGTTAAGGGCGAAGTCTTGTGTGTTTGTGTATGGGGAAATGAACCTTATTATTTTATTTTAACTGAGACTACACTAAAAAAATCTAGCGCCGGTGATTGGATTCGAATTTGTGATCTTTGTGTCAGCAAACATACGCTCTAATAGCCAGCTGAGCCACGGAAGCATCGACGAAAGTCGTACTTTAATTGAAGTATATATAAAAATAATTTTTATTATGCTAACACGAGTTTATATAACTTTTATTTTCATAGCACAGATTCTTAATATAATTATATTTTTAAATTTTCTAAATACTATTTTTTAAATAATCATTACTTATAGTTACTTCTCGATAGGATTGCTATACAAAATATTTTTATAGCATAGGCTAGTTTTATAGAGAAGGCATGTCTTATAGCATAATGACTTTCTTGCGCGCACACACATAAACAGTAAGCACGCACACACATAAGCGTTAAGCACGCACGCACATAAACAGTAAGCACGCATGCACATAAGCACTCATGCACACTAGCACGCATGCACACTAGCACGCATGCACACTAGCACGCATGCACACAAGCACGCATGCACATAAGCACGCATGCACACACAAGCATGCACATAAGCAGTAAGCACGCACATAAACACATCGATTATTTCCAAACTGACGGTTATATGTCGATGAAATTTAAAATGCAAACGTGCACGCACGAAACCTCGAAGCGGACAATTGAATAATTTTTATATGATTCAATTAAATGCACGCACGAAGCCTTAAAGCTAGCAATGTAATAATTGTATATGATTAAAAATAACCTCAATGCACGCGATTTAATAATTTATGTATGATTAAAAAACCTCAACGTTGGCAATTAATTTATGTAAATTCAAAGCAAACAACTGATTCATGTACGTATGATTAAAACAATCCGCAACGAAAAGTCCCTTGCCATCGACTGGCTGGAAGTAGTAACTATTTCCGCTCTACAAAACCTCAAAGCCGTGGCAATTGAATCATTTATATATGGTTCAAAAATCCGCAACGAATATGCACCTTGTCATCGACTATCTAAAAGTATTAACCATTTGAAATAATACTTAAGAGACGACTGTAAGTATTATGACTATGAATTAAAATTAAACATGAATTTGATATAAGAACAATCAGCAGAGCTAAGGTAATAAAATTATAAGTAATGGCAATTTTTTTCACGATATTAAAAAACGTTTGAAGGATGCAAGCAACCTACCTTCTTGCAGCAAACACTCTGACGGAGCCTGTTCCTCGACGTCCCTTGAGAATACATCTCTGGGGGAAACTGGCGGCTGTGCGGCTCCAGGTAGTCGCATTGCAATGGCCGCCCGCCCCTGTGGAGGTCATTAACCTGGCAGAACAGTTACTCCTTGCTCTGTTCAGAAACTACAGCAAAAATAATTTTTTTTGTGGAGAAGTACCGTGAATTTTTATTACCTTGTAAATAATGTACGTAATAGTAAAACGACTGTAACACTGTACAAAATTAACCCCAAATAGTACGTTAGTTTAGCATTCTAAGCAAAGCTGTGTTTCAGTTGCACCGTTTGGGTGCCTACAGTGCTCTCGTCGGCGGTGCACAGTGGACCACGTGACTATTTGATGGCTCGGAAGGCTGTTGTTTTGTATTGCTATATTTCCTTGCTCTTACTCTATGCTTCCCCTTCTCCTCTTCCCTGCACAGGCACGTTAGCTAGACTCTGGCCAGGTTGAACTAAGGTTCTTGCGTGGGCCGTCAGCTCACTTTCCTTTCTCTTCAGGACGTGGGCACTGATAATGTAAGTACTTCCGAGCTCCTAGTTAGTGTGATATGGTAGGTTGTCCCTCCATGGCGAGCAAGGCGACTGCCGTCATGTGTTGTGCTTAGATTAGTTTAATTCTTGTTATGATGTTTTTTTCTAAATTCCATTTTTGGTCACCGTCTGATGAAAAATTATGTCTTGGTCTTAAAATGTTTTTTGTAGGATTTGCTAATGTTCTTTGCTATTTGACTTTTCCATTTGATATTTATTAGCTGTTGTGATTAATTGTTGCTTGATTGCCCGATGGTTTTTTGCACACACGTGTGTTGCTTTATTGACTTCTAGCTTTGTAACACCAGATTTTGACTTTATGGAGCCCGCGGAAGTAATTACCTTTATAATGACTTGCCCAGATATTTTTTTTAGTCTATATACTTTGTACTTTGTGATCCTTGTAAAACTAATTAATATAATTTGTACATTTTTCAAATATTAATTTTCAGTCTTGCAGACGCTAGTAATGTCCACTGTGTGGACACATATTTGAATTTTCCATATGTTTAAATTGCCAACTTTGTAACTTTTGATTAGTAAAACTTGTTTGTTTATACATTTGTTTCAATTTGTAATATTATTTTGTAGTCCGCCTGTACAGGCTGTAAATGAGACAAATAGCAATGGATTCATTTTGAAGGAATCGGCTTTCCGAGGCACTTTGAAGACTTATGTAGCACCTAGTGCATCAGACACTACAAAAGATATTTGCTCATATCTAACCGATATGAAACAAAAATTAAATTGTCAACTTACAGAAGAACTGGAAAACCATGGCTCGTTAAAATATAATTTGTGGTTAGACTGTGACTACACTAAACCAGAACCCCATGAAGATAAATTCTGCAGAAAAGCATTTAAGACACAAATGTGCCTTTATAAGATACACAGCAAATCGAAAAAAGTGTTGAAGCTGCTGTACAAAAACTTTGTCAAGAGGAAGAAGAAATGATTGCAAAGGGTTCGGGCTGGACGCTTCAGTGTGTTAATCCTTTAGAGCTCCAAACAAATGTTTTCTGTCCAATTGCCAAATAACATGCAGTGAAAAGAAATGTAATTACAATGTGTATTATACTGTAAATAAATGATTTACTATTTGTAATAAAGTGTGTTTTATTTATAAAGTGTAAGACCTCTATGTTTAGCACAGTAAGTGATACATATATAAGTTCAAATAATTTCCATTTCCAAATCTGATATGTTATCCTGCCTCGACAAGTAAAAAATAATGCAATATCTTAAATAATTGTGCATTTAAACAAAGTTCTAGGATACAAACATAGTAGGGATGAAAATGTAAATACATTATATAGAATGCTTGTCCAGTCAAGTACAAGATATTGACGATAAATTATATGTTTTAACATCATCTCAACAGGCTAAATGACTAGTAAATACAATTTATTACAAGTACTCGCATATGTTTTAAAGAGCAGGTATGCTTTACTAGTTGGATAATATCGTTTTTTATACTGGTAATGCTCCTCAAGCTCCTCACACTGCTCATCATGCTCCTCACGCTCTTCATGCTCCTCACGCTCTTCATGCTCCTCACGCTCTTCATGCTCCTCATGCTCTTCATGCTCCTCACGCTCTTCATGCTCCTCACGCTCATCATGCTCCTCACGCTCTTCATGCTCCTCACGCTCTTCATGCTCCTCATGCTCTTCATG